>APFE031713545.1:93430-111406 GCA_000404065.3 Pinus taeda | reverse complement strand
TTTTATCACAGGTTTACCAAGTTTGAGGGAAAGAGTGTCATCATGGTGGTAGTTGACAGACTTACCAAGTATGCACACTTTTGTGCATTATCACATCCATTTAAAGCCAGTACAATTTCCACAGCATTTATGGAAACAATTCAAAAGCTACATGGAAACCCAAAGATTATTGTAAGTGACAGAGATCCCATTTTCACTGGAAATTTTTGGACAGAATTATTTTCTTGTCTTGGTACTCAGTTAGCTCATAGCTCATCTTATCATCCTCAATCTGATGGGCAAACTGAGATAGTAAACAAATGTTTGGAAGGATATCTTCGTTGCTTTGTATCTGATAAACAGACACAATGGGTCAAATGGTTGCCTCTGGCTGAATGGTGGTATAACACTTCCTTCCATACAGCAACAAAAATGACCCCATTTATGGCACTTTATGGGTATCAACCACCATCCATCACATCATATTTAAGAGAAAATTCTAAGGTTCAGGCAGTGGAACATCACATCGAACATCAACAACAAGTCCTCCAACTCTTAAAGGATAACCTCGTGTTGGCACAGAATAGAATGAAACAACAGGCAGATCAACATCGCAGCGAAAGAAGTTTTGATGTAGGTGATTGGGTATTCCTACGGCTACAACCATATAAGCAAATGTCCTCAAGCAAGCTAAGAAGGATAATAAATTATCACCAAAGTATTATGGTCCGTACAAGGTGTTGCAAAAGATTGGTACTATGGCATACAAATTGGAGCTTCCTGCAGCTTCTCGATTGCACCAGTTTTCCATGTTTCATGTTTAAAGAAGGTTATAGGCAACAAGCTCCCAGTTCAAACAATATTGCCAGAACTTGACGAGGAAGGAAAAATTATATTGGAACTGGAAGCAGTCACAGAAACAAGATCTAGACAACTACGAAATCGATCAATTTCGGAGTATCTTATCAAGTGGAAGAACTTATCTGTAGAAGATTCCACATGGGAGGATGAGAATTTTATACAGAAGTATCCAGAACTACTCAAGTGTTGAGGACAACACTTTTTTTGAAGGAGAGGGGCATGTTGGGTCCCTATAATACTAGTGATTACCCATTACTATGGTAGTTGTACCCCTTATTAATATTGTTGTGCCCCTATTGCCCCCATATTGTTATTACTGTGCCCCATAGAATCCCTCTATTGTTATTTTTGTGGCTTTATATTATTATTATTAGGTCGGCTGGTTATATTGTGACTCCTTAGACTCCTATATATAGAAAGGAGGTTTTGTCATTTGTATCATCCAAGAATTGTTCATTTATGTAATGTAAAGGAGGTTTCCCCCTCGAAGAGGATGAATTCTAAGGCGTTGATCTATCTTTTCTATCTTTTCTTAAGCTGGTTTCATAACACTGCCCCAGCGGAGGAAGACAGTGTGGTACGGCCAGAACGAGACACCCAAGTTAAAGACAGTTCTTGGATGAGACATATGCCTTTGGCTCAATCCCATGAGATTGAAGGAATTCTCAGCACACATGTAGCCAAGAAGACACGCAGGAAGGAATATCTGCGATACCTCATCAAGTGGAGAGACCGTCCAATGGAGGACAGCTCATGGCTCGACGCGGCACAGATACAAAAAGCTGGCTATTCAGTGGAGGAGCGCATGGAATGGAGCCATGAATTTGTTTCACCCCGGGAGCCTGATGCAGGAGCATCTAGCTGACAGGACAAAGACGCTGATAAAGGAATATGGTTTCTGAAGAGGGCGGAGGGATTGATTCATGTAGTGGGAAACATACATGTTTCCTTTTATTTTCTTTATCATTTTCTTTTATTAAGTTATTTAGAGATACTGTAACAGGAAGTAATTAGGAAATGTAATGATTAGATTAGGGTCACTGTTTTGAGACAAATGAGTTGTTATTGTAGAAGTCACAATAAAAGAATGTATGGGAAAAATCAAACAAATTCAGTATGTAAACTAACTGTTGTAACTAATTGACAAACTGGACAAACTGCCAGCAGTTAGAGCAATTGTAACAGTGCTATTAAAGAGAAACTCTAAGCACAAAAGAAGGGTTCGGAATAGGAGTAATACTCAGAGAAGGAATACAAACAGTAAACAATTTTCTGTGCATATATCCTCACAATGTTCCATTTATGTCTGAATTCTTTTAACAGAGAAACTATTGTATGAATTTCATAAAAGTTTGGTCACAAAACGAAGTCAGGGAAAAGAAATCTTCGAACATCAAAATTATCGAGTGCAAACAAGAAGAACAACGTTTGTCTACAAACACTCATACACCGAGAACCCACAGCGTGCAAGGGGAGTCATTCACTATACTTTTACATACGAAAAAGCGAGGTTATTAACGCAGAGAATAGAAAAACCATCATACAAACTAGGTATGCAAACCCTTACGACATAACAAACTTTTCAATTACAGAAATTCATTCATAAGTCTTTCAAGAAATGTCCATTCGTATTCCATATTCAAAAACAATTTGAGAACAAACCCAGTTCACGGATTAGGAACTGTACCCCTCATCCACACAAGCCCAAATTCCCTACATCTTTTTTTCCAAGCTGACGCTACAACCTACAGCAAAGACCCTAACAAGAGAAGACTCCATAATAACAGAGACATAGAAACCTACGACCCAACTGAACCATACGCTGAGAGACGCACACAAACAAAAACGGACAGACAAAGTAGAGCTACTCGGGATTGAATGAGAGTAGTCAAAGGCCCCAGCACCGAAACCCTCAGTCGCTACACATGTGAAAACACACAGTAAAACGAGTATTAGAAACGACGAAGGAGCCTTTATAATTCCACATAAATTCATAGTAATGAAGGAACGAAGAATTCCCTTACCAAGGTTAGGAGCCGTGACCATACAAGTGAAGAAGCCGTGACCAACTTGAGCACAAATCGGTTGTTTTTCTTTCCCCTTCTCGCAAGGAGCTAACATGTTAGAAGTGGAAGAAGGAATAGAAAGAATACAATAGCAGGGAGAGCATAAGTACCTGTTGCATTGAAACCAGAACGACGACGAACAGAGCCACTGTTCTGGTGAGGTCGTGCTGAGCGAAACACCGCTATAGAATGAGCCAGAGCCACGGTCAATCGGAGAAACGATACACGAAGAGAACGATAGCGAAGACCAGACAATAAATCGGACAGAGGATGCATAGAGGACGAACACATAACAAAATTCAACCATTGAAACCCTAGAAAGCTGAACATAAAAACAGGTTATAAATCCTGCTAGAGACCGAAACACTTCCACCAGAGGAACCAAACAACTGACGCTGTGAGACCCGCCGCAAGCACACAAGCTCAACAGACTCAGACAACACCCTGGAATGACTAGCAGGTTTTCATCGAAGCCGCAAACCACCAAATGGTGTCACACAGAACCTGTGAACCCATTTGTAACAGAACACAAAGCATTTGCAGGAAGAAACCATGGTAACAGTCACCAAATCGCCGAGAGCTCACGGAAGGAAATAGCAAACCAACACAGGACCAAATGAGCTCGAAGGTGGCGGAAACCCAATACAAGGGCGGGGTTTAGAATCCCCAGGAGAAATACAGGTGTCCACCGCACACAATGCCAACCAAACCTTCCGTAGAAAACCATTAATTGCCTAAATATTGGAAATCAAAATATCTCTGACCAACATCCGGCGAATTCAATATCATACCATAGTACAGCTTAGGTGGAAAGGGAGCGATGGCAGGACCACGTGGGTTGGCCCCATCAATAAATGTGTGCATTTATTTAATGCATTTGAGATATGGGAAAATATACATCCACTTATAACTGTGTTTTTTTACTATGTATTTGGAATCCAACCAATATTTTTTACTATGTATTGGGAATCCAAACAATAAAGATTAGTAGTATTTGTTAGTCCTACGTAGTTGCATTGAAAATACAAGAATGTTTTTTTATTCAAGGGAGCAAGTAGATGATTACCCATTGTATTATATTTAAAAGAACAAGTAGATTTTTAGCCATGGTTTTGAAATAAGAAGAACAACTATGAAACAATACCATAGAGATTGCCATGCTTTTTCATGGGGCTTAAATGCATTAAAATTGTGGTTTTGTAGATAACTATCAAGGTATTGCACATATTAAATGTGTGAATTTATTTAATGCATTCGAGAGATGGGAAAATATACATGCACTTATAATTGTATTTTTTTTACTATATATTGCAAATCCAAACAATAAAGATTAGTCATATTTCATAGTACTAACCTACATGGTTACATTGAAAATACAAGAATGGTTTTTTATTCAAGGGAACAAGTAGATGATTACCCATTGTATTATATCTAAAAGAACAAGTAGATTTATAGATTTTTAGCCATGGTTTTGCAATAAGAAGAACAACTATATACCATAGATGTGCAAATTGATTCCCATGCTTTTTGCACTGGGATTAAATGTATTAAAAGTGTGGTTTTGTAGATAATGATTAAGGTTTTGCACATATTAAATATTCAAGGTTAAGTGGTTAAGTACTTGATGATGAATTTAAAGGTAAAAAATTAGTTATAGATATGTATTTTACTCTAATTTATGCATGTGCAAGAAAGTGTTTCCAGGCCAAGAGGTATAATGTGTGGAAGATTATTAGTTATTTTGCCATGGTAATTTGTAGAGGTTCTTGGTTATCTCTTTATTTATATGATGAAAAATTAATAGTATTTTGGTTTTAACAAATTGATATTTCACATAATCATGATGTTAGAGTGATGTGTGGAAGATTATTAGTTATTTTGACATGATAGTTTGTAGAGATTCTTGGTTCTCTCTTTATTTATTTGATGAAAAAGTAATAGTATTTTGGTTTTAACAAATTGATATTTCAGATAATCATGATGTTAGAGTGATTAAAGATAGTCTTTGCAGGAAATAATTATGACTTCTGTAAGGAATGGTGATAGTTTTCAAACTAAGCACTTTTACAACAATTGAAAGATGTATTATAACTAATACTATGGTAGGAAATGAGGTCATTATCCATAAGTATTGTTACATGTAGAGTGAAAGATCATTAAATGTAGTTTAGAAGAGGTATCTAACTACAAGAAACAACCATTCCATGAAGGGATTATGCTTAAAGAACTATTGGATAATGTGGTTAAGAAACATGAAATCATGTTTAATGTAATGGCCTCAAGTTAATTATGCTTGAATTTAAGATTATGTTCCTTTTATAAAAAATCAAAAATGGAAAAGAGAGGAATCCCTTGTTTCCATTGAGTGAGGGGTGAAATCCCTCACGAAACATTTAATAAAATAAATGTTTTATGCATATTGATAAACATTGTCAAGGAAAAGTAGTAAATTCATTTTAAAATGACTTTGTAAGATGACAAGTAGTTGAAAATACAAAAGGTGAAAAATATTCTTTGAGAATTTAAATATATTTATCGATAAAATGAAAGCATTTTATTTACTATTATTTTTGGGAATATAAGAGGAGCCACCACATGAGAGGTTAGACTCATAGCTATTCTTTCAGAATGTAAATATATTTATCAATAAAATGGAAGCATTTTATTTACTATTATTTTTTGGAATATTAGAGGAGGCACCACATGAGAGGTTAGACTCATAGCTACTAGGAAATGGTGAAAATTAATTATGATCCATGAAGAGATAAGAAACGTCCTCCATTTTCCAAAGGGATGACCTTGTTTGGATGATATAACATTATTGGAGATAAATTTCATGTGTGGAAGACAACCAAAATCTAACATCAGTGGAAATAAATGTCATGGGTGGAAGATGTATAAAATGAACTGTAGGAGAAAGTAGCCTGAATTTGAAGGAGTTAGTGGGAGATAAAGACTAGAATTATACCCAAAACTAGTAGGAGAAGGAAGTTTGAATTTGAAGGAGTTAGTGGGAGATAAAGACTAGACCTATACCCAGAACTAGTAGGAAGGAGTTAGTGGGAGATAAATACTAGTGGGAGATAAAGACTAGACCTATACCCAAAACTAGTAGGACACTGCTTGGGTCAAGGAGGTGTAAATATATGAAATATTTTGTATTAGTTTTTTTATAAGAAAGCATCCTAGCACTCAAGGATGAACTACTAAAATTGTAGTTCAAAGGTGGTCTCTATTGTATTCCAAGGAATTCATGATATCAAATTTATGGATGTCATTAGCAAGGGCTAAAACAATAGACACTTAATGCACTTGTCGATAATTTGATCATTTAAGTGATTAGAGAACTATATGCTCTCTAAGTACTTGCATGGGTATTGTGATAAATGATTGATAGTTAAAAATATTATGATTAACACCTGGAATTACCTAAATGATTGATAGTTGAAAATATTGTATTTAAAAATAATGTGATTATGATTGAGAAATACTAACTCAATTCATTCGTAATAAGTCACGAGGTGCTTTAAAAGGAGAATGATAAAACCCCCAAGGTGCTTGTTGTGGGGTTGATAAAACACTCTTAGAGTGCTTGCCACAACTAATATCACATTAGCAAAGGACCCTCCGAGTATCATGAAAGCTCGTAGTATTGCAACCATATTTCCCTTCCACTATATGGTTGCATTTGTTTTCTATTTTGATTTGATGATGCTTAAGCCTCAAACATAACGCATTCTTATTAGGCACCTTCCCACATTCTCATCATGCTTTGGATGGCTTGCACTGGATTCTGAAGGACATTTTTTCACCGTCATATTTCTATTTTGTAATGTTCTCAATCTTTTCTTTCAAACGTTCTGCATATTCCAATCTAAATTATTTTCAAAAGTCCCATTTGATGTCAAAAAACTCTCCAATGAATAATTTGTGACCTGAGATTATTGATTAAGGCATGCATAATTTGTACGTATGTTATTGTTGCTTGTATAATGATGGTGTTTCTGGTAAACTAGAAAAAACATTGTTGAGGCATTCTCTGGACACTTTTGAAGCCAATTCTAAGATTCTTGCATGAGAAACCTCTAGTCCAACAAAACCCAAATTGTGGGCGGCAAGATTTTCCCTAGCCTTCTCCAAATTGTGGGCAACTAGATTTTTCATAGCCTTCTCCAGCACAGACTGCAAGTACTTACCCTGTGCTTCAATTCAGAACTGCAAATGTTATTGTACATGTTTCAAACATGTTATATTAAGAAAAAGAGAGCCAATATTGAACTCCTTCCATGTTATTTCTCTTTTAATCGCAAATTACGAGAGTGACCTAAACAAAATCAATGGAAAAACAAATAAATCTCAAAACTCATATCAAGTTCAAAAAATGTTTCTTTTCATTTGAACATAAAATTAACGCTATAAAATAATTTGATTACATGAAGTAACTATCTAAAATAAAATTCACAATGAAACTTCTTGCAACAGAAAATACAACCAAAATATTGGTTTCTTACCATATTAACCCCTAGTATCTAATAATCCTATGTTAACAGAAACAAGAATTGCAAAATGCGTATGACATGAGAAACACAAATTCTCAGGGTTTGTACAAGTAACCTTTTTTGGTTTTTTAATATTTTTTAAAATTATTAATGTGAAAATTTGTACCAAACAAGTAGAAACTGTGAAGGCCGGAGGAAAAGAACTTGAAAGGATATCCATACTATGTGGAGTAGATACCTTAATCTTGTCATCCAAGCATAAAGAAACCAAACTAGAATGAATGTTTTGTATTGCAGACCCTACAACAGAGTCTAACGACCCATCACTAATTGTAAGGACCTCTTTCCCTATGGTGACCAAAATTATTAAGGTTGAACGGTAGGAAGGAGAAATCCTTTGAGCCACTCAAGCTTGGCCTGCAGTTTGGCTTTCACTTATCCTCTGAACTTTCTCATTCTCAAGACCCACAATGACTACAATGCCTTTGTTGGTAAATGCTTGCAATATATAGGGATTTGAGTTGTAGATATTGACTGAGCCACTTGTAATAGGTCAAATCATCCATTTCAGGAGGCTAATTTCTAAAGTCTTATTCCTAATTTGATGGTCATTTTACTTAACATTTATTTCATCTCCTAAAGGTTATATTAGTTAGAAGCCAAACATCAAAGAGTCAAGTTCTTGAGGATAGATAAATTATTTATAGAACCCATGTTGAGTTTGTGATTGTTCTAAGGAGGGCTGAGTCATTATCTGCTAAATTCAAATTGAGGTTGAGTTATTCCAAAGGGTTACACCATATTCTAGATCACTATGTACAACTTAATATTTGGGATCGAATAGCAAAAATTCTTGTGGCTTATTCGAAGGTTGAAATCTTTGGATTGGAAGCTGAATTTTTCATCACTTTCAAAACTATTTTGAGGGTAAATTTATCTGCTAACAAACCAAATTCATCAAATATGGCAGCCATATTTCTGAAGGGGCCAAGTTTCCATTCTTGGAGATGAAATACCTAGTTTGAGTTATTTGTCTTTGTACTCTGGCAACCACTAATAACAAACATCATACACATAGTTCTATATTTACCTTTTTACATTTATAGTCTCAAAACTAATTATGACAAGTGACCCACTCATTACAACAAATTGTTTGTGTTTGAAATGAAATATCAGTGTGTTTGCAATGAATGCCCACTATTCTCAACTGACTAGGATAGAACAGGATATGAAAAAAATGAAAATATCTTATATAGTTTTTTCATAGCTCTCTCCTTCACATTTTTCAAGCTTCGTATCAGCAATGTGAACTGACTTTAAACTACTCATAAACCATGAAAAACAACAAATTAATATAGCAACCCATGTATCATTGACATATCATCATCAAGGGCATCCCTTAACCATATACAACTACACAATTTTTGTCCATACAATAACCAATCCAACATTAATGTCATGCATATAATCCTTTTCCACATAGATCTCATTCAGGTAGCTCAAATCAACCAATTCATGGAGAGCAAGACACGCTCACTCACATGCTAAAATGTATCCATGCACAAAACTAGGTTGCCTAATCAAGTCATAATTTCTACCAATATGTACTTTACAAACCATCATAATGCTCATAGGGCTAGAGTACAACCATTAATATGAATACTTTTCAAAACTCAAGTTGTTAGTATTAACCAAAACTCTTGCATTGTTGTAGATCAATTGTAGGTACCATGTTAATGTTGAAATTTTTCTCCTGAATTTTATGTAGATAGGTTTTGTAATTAAGATCACGTGCCCTCAAGTTCTAGGGTTGTTGACAATAATTGAAAAAAATCCTCCATTTCTTCAGGAATTGTACAATGAAAAACTCGAACAAATGTTTCTCCATGTTTGTAAATGACAACATCATCTACCTTATCATGAAGAATAAAAATAGGCATCATTTGTGCATGCTTTACAATCGCCTGAGACTCTCACAACTTGTATAGTAAGTTCTTGGTACAAGGAATATTCCCACTAAGGATAACCACTATGCTAATATTAACTGGATATGGAGCACGATTAGAGTACACAACAATTTGTTGAATACAAGAAAATTTTTGCACCACAGTTAGAAATAAAGAAAACAACCTCCCACCATCAATGCATAGCATAGAAGAGTCTAACGACCCATCATTATTTGTAAGGACCCATTCCCTACAGTGATTGTTATTATTAAGGTTGAATGGTAGTAAGGAGCAATCCTTTGAGCCACCCAAGCTTGGATTTTAGTTGGGCTTTCACTTATCCTTTAAAATTTCTCATTCTCAAGACCCACAACAACTACAATGCCTTTGTTGGAAAATGCTTGCAATATAAAGGGATTTGACTTGTAGATCTTGACTCTATTCACAATGGTGTTTCCAAGCATCCTCGCTACCTGCTGCTGTGATGGAAAACTGTTCCCTTCAGTTCCATACTTTACACCAATTCCTGGTTGGATGTGGTGATGCCTTCGGCTCATTTTCCCCTGCAATGTGCAATACCAAACAACATACAACCATAACCCACATTAACCCAACCCTGGAAAAAGACTCTATTGGTAATGGTGTTTCTAATAATCTTGGCTACCTGCTTCGGTGATGGAAAATTGTTCCCTTCCATTCCATACTTACACCAATTATAGGGTTTGGTTGTGGTGATGCCTCTGTCTCATTTTCCTTGTAGTGTGCAATACCAAATAACATACACCATAACCCACATTAACCCAATCCTGGAAAAAGACTATTGCTAATGGTGTTTCCAAGAATTTTGGCTACTTGCTGTAGTGATGGAAAATTGTTCCCTTCCATTCAATACTTTACACCAATTCCAGGGTTTGGCTATGGTGATGCCTCCAACTCATTTTCCCTTGCAATGTGCAATAACAAAAAGCATACAACCATAACCCGCATTAACCCAATCCCATAGAAAGATTCTATATGTAGAAAATTTAAAAGAAATAAGTAAATCCTGATTATGGAAATATTAGGATTCAACCCGTAGTAGAAGAGCTTGATTCTTACCTAGCCAAAGAATTCAACCCGTAGTGGCAGAGCTCAAGTGAGACTAGCAGTGAGCCAAAACAAGAAAAATGCTATTGCGTGGAAATTTTAATAACCAAATTGTTACTTGTAGCTTAGAATTGAAGGTGTTTACAACCTTCTAAATCTTTATGTGGAAAACCTAAAAGAAGAAACTAAATATTGATTCTAGAAATCTTCAAATTCAACCCATAGTGGAAGAGCTCAAGTGGGACCACCAGCGAGCCCAAAAGATAAAAACGTTGTTTCGGGGAGGGTTTAATAACATTTTTTTCTAACTACCTTATTTTGATCGAAGGGTTGACCATCTCCCAATCATATAACATATAATTTAATGGCGCAGTGTGATGATAGGTAGCAGAGAGGAGAGTTCTTCTCAGAGGGAATGCCTTATGACTTAAATATACATGGATTTATAAATGTGTGTATCTATTTAATTAATTAGAGATATGTGAAAATATACATGTGCTTATAAATATGTGCTTTTGTATTATGTATTGGAAATATAAACAATAAAGATTGGACATATTTCGTAGTACTAACCTATGTTGTTGCATTGAAAATACAAGAATCGTTTTGTATTCAAGAGAACATTGAAATTGTTACCCACAGTTTTGTATTTAAAAGAATAAGTAGATTGTTATCCATGGTTTTTAAACAAGAAGAACAACTCGGAAATAATACCATGGTTGTGCAAATTGATTCCCATGCTTTTTTCATTGGGATTAATTACATTAAAAGTGTGGTTTTGCAGATAATGATTAATATATTGCATATGTTAAGTAGTGAGGGTTAAGTAATTGATGATTCAGGTAAAAGTAAAACATTAGTTATAGATATGACTTTTACTCTAATCTATGCGTGTGCAAGAGAGTGTTTCTAGGCCAAGAGGTATAATGTGACATGATAATTTTTAGAGATTAAATATTTGAGCTTTTCAATTCTCTTTATTTATTTATTTGTTGAAAATTCAGAGTATTTTGGTTTTGACAAATTTATATTTTGGATAATCATGATGTTAGAGTGGCTAATAATAGTGTTTGCGGAAAAGAACTATGAATTTAATGAAGAATGGAGTGATAGTTTCTAAACTAAGCACTTTTGCAACAATCAAAAGATGGATTATAACTAATACTATGGTAGAGAATGAGGTCATTATGCATAACTATTGTTACATGTAGAGTAAAGTATCATAAAATGTAGTTTACAAGAAGTGAGTTACTATAAAAACAACCATTCATGAAGACATTGTGCTCGAAGAAGTATTGGGTAATGTGGCTGAGAAATATGACATCATGTTTAATGTAATGACCTATAGTTAATTATGATTTAATTAAATAGTATATTCCTTTTGTAAAAATTCAACAATTGACAAACGATGGAATCCATTGTTTCCATTGAGTGAGAGGTGAACTTCCTCACAAAACTTTTAATAAAATAGATGTTTACTAGTTTTTCCCTTTTGGGTTTCTAGGGTAATCTCGGTGTCCATTTATGTTCTTGCCTATTTTGTTATCTTGATGATGTTGTTTCCTTGCATGACATTGGAATTTCATTAACAAGATCTCATTAATTGAACAGTGATTATGACATACAGTTTCAACCTATTGCATTACGAAGTTGCACTATTGGTTATTCCTTTACTCATATAGTTATTCCATTGTTATGATTAATTCATGCTATGATGATGATTTTATCTAATTATTAGTTAAGTATGTGATAATCCATTAGTGGGATGTAACATATTGGTAAAATTTTGACTAAAAAAGATTATCCCTATGTATTTTGTATGACTTCTAATGATGGATGTTACACATTTCCTCTAATAAAATTTTGTTTGATGAGAAATAAATATACACTAATTGGCTCTCTCAATACAGTCATGAACAATTAAATCCCCTCCAAATCTTTTCTTAACATAAATACAAACTACAAAATAGTGGAAATAGTGGAAATATTTCCACAATGAAAGGCAAACCCTTATTAATATTTTAAACATCCAACAATAAGCTATAAGGATGACATATTACACCATATTACACCATGGTAATAAAGCAAATTATGTTAAAGTTTAAATTCAACCGTTACTTTTAATATTCTTTGTGGGTGATACAATGATTATGTTCATGCCTCTATAAGAAAAATAGTCTAATCCATCCACAAACAACTAATTGAATGCCTAGACCAAGCAACCTTAAAGCTCCATTATTTACACCACTTAATTCCACTTTGGTTCCACACAACTTACGACATTGAAAATTCCAACGACTTTGATTCAATGCTTTATGTGAATGACACACATTCAAAATAAACATAAAACTCTAAATTATAACTGTGTGGATCCATGTTTGAATGTGAACAAATTTCATGTGATGAATTGAGATATTCAAAATAGCCCTTAGGCTTGCAGCTAACTTAGGTGATTCTCAAACTATGAAATATAAGCACAAAAAAGCACAAATAAAGAGAATCGACAAACACATAGAGAATTAAATGGACATTGAACCTGAAAAAAGCAAAATCGATGTAAATATTAATTGAAATATCACTGAATTCGCAAAACGAATGTCACTAACTTCACTGTCATTGCTAAACTGAGGCAATTTTGAAACCGTGAAATAGAACCACAAATAGGTAGGGGAGTCTTCCCATACAAAATTGTTGATACAATCATAAACCACACTCATACCTCTTACTAATAAATCAAATCCATTTCGCCTCACTGGCCACATCTCCATTCACTATGTTCTCTCTCGGCCTCCTCGAAAGAGAGAAACACACAATGAACTTTGACCAGTGTTTGATATTCCTCGTAGAAATTGTAGTGATGTAGATGGACTGTGAGATATCAATGGAAATATGGAATTGCGAACTAAAATGACGAAGCCTGAAACAAAATGATGGAAAAGGATTCTAATTGAGCAAGGAAGTCGTAATTTGACAAGACAAGTGGTGACAGACAATAATGGATAAATTTAATTAAAAATGAAAAAAAAGAAACACTCAAGATAATGGTTGAGAAATAAATCTCAACCATCTATTCTTGTATTCAAGTAAGAATATCCTCTCAACTCCAAATCTAAACCCTAAACTTACTTTTTCTCCATAACATATTTAAAAATCTACCATCCCTGATCCAAACTAGATATTCTTATCAACATAATAACTAATCGCTATTTTTAATAGTTGGTATCTAAGAAGTTAAACAGGGATTTGAACTTAATGTATTATAAGGAAAAAAAATTAATACTTCTAGCATAGTTTTACCACAACCATTTCTAGTATCATAGCATGTAAAATCAATAATAGAACAACTTACCATTACTATGAGAATGAAAGTAAAATTATTACCAAAGTCCTTAGGGATGTTTTTAATGAATCTTTAAAATTTGATAACATAAATACATAGAAAGCCCTTATTAAAGGAAGAAAAATATTGTATAAATTGAAAGTGAGAATGGTTATTACACTTACTAAAGTTGGATCCTAAGAAGCTTATGAGGAGAAATATAATTTTTAAACTAAATAAAATAATATTATCCCTTTGAATGATCAAAATTCCTGCCTCGGAATTATTTATGAATCACCTAATACCATGGACTACATTTTGGATGTTCTTGTAGATGATGAAATCATTTCTTTGGAAGACATATATATTGGGGTTAAATGGCTCACAATTAGAAGAAAGGAAAGTGAATTAAAGGCTACCAAGATTAAATTTATAAAATTGGAGGAATTATCCTCATCCCTCACATACACAAACCATTCAATTTTATAGTGAGGTAATGCTTCCCTAAACCTTGGATGTGGAGCCTCATTGTACCTATTTCTTTTAAGTGGAGAGAAAAGAATTTCATTTGAATATGGAAAGGAATAATAGCCTAATAAAAAAAAAATGAAAGCCAAGCCAAGTTTAGGTGATATCATTAAACTATGGAACACCTTTTTACTCTTAGGATCATTGTCATCGTATGAAAAAATAATAAAAATTCTCTTATGTTGTTTCATTGATGTTAGAAAATATTTTGACACTCTTCCCATTACAAACCTTTGGACTAGGTTTGAAGGTACAAAGGTTCCTTTCTACTTGACCATTGTCAGGAAAAAAATATATGAGAATATTATTTCCAAATTTAGGACCACTAAGGGTTAGGTGAAATAAATTAATTAAATTATTAGAGTTAATGAAGAGTGTCATTGTCCACTACCCTTTTTGGCATATTCATTAATAAGTTAGAAGAGTGTTTGTAAGAAGAAGGTTCTATTTCCTCAACTCTCACATGATAGTCATCATTTTTATTCTTTGTATTGATGATATAATTCTTTTGGTGATGAGCCCTTATGATCTTAGCATGCAATTAAGAATCCTCCAACTTTTCTATTCCAATATGGGTATGACTATTAACAATAACAAAATAAAATCCCATGATAAGTCAATCCAGAATATCACTCATGATACTTTCATATATGATAGGAAAAAAGCAAGTTGGAGGAAGTGATTTCATACAAAATATATTGAATCAATATCCCTCACAACCTTTGGTGGAATTATAGTATTCAGAAAGGGATAAATGGGTGGTGGAAAGCTTATATAGGACTTGAAAACAACTACAAATCAATAGATATTTAGATATGGGATAAAAGAGACTCCTCTTTGAGACTCTTATTACATGTTTTATTTCATATGGAAGTGAGGTTTAGGGATGCAATACCTTCAAATAGTATTAGAGAAAGATAGAATGGATATAAAAGAAATTTTTAACATATAACCTCAAAATTAAATGAAATGCACCCTATCGTATCCTCCTCATCAACAGTCGAGGAATGTGTGGCAATGAATGATTATCTAATGTATGAAAAGAGGCTAAACAACATGGAATGCAAGAAAAATCCTAAAACTGCTTTAAACATTATCCAAAACTACGTTAGGCTTAAGTCGTGATGGAATAAGGATGCTCAACCATGGTGATGAAGCTTATCAATAGGTATATTATATGGGTCACAATGCCATCCTCCAACTTATTAAATTATCTTTTTCTCACATTTATCTACAAATTTTTCTATATTATGCTTAGTGTGAGGAAAAAAGATGTGTTACTATGTCATGTGGCCTAATGCATATTAAATGCAGGAATTGGAGCAATTTTGAGTTGATTTGAGTGCAAGAACTTGGAGTAGACAAGAAAGAGAGATTCTAAGAAGTGGTCCACCTCCTTAACTACTCAAATCAGTCAATGATACCCTACTCTATCTCATCAACTTAGTGTCATTAGCAACTAAGCAGGTTGAGTTCATTGGTATTTAAGCAAGTGCAAGTCAAGGAAGAGTTAGATTCACCTATTCTTAAGTTAGGGATTCAAATATCCCTATTTTCTATGGATATGTTGGTAGCTCCACTATTGTATAAATAAAAAAAGCTAAGGGATTTATTAGGATTCGAAGTTTTATTGCAGCTAAGAGGCCATTAAGCTGAAGCTCATTTGACTGTTATTTTTTTTTATGTAGTTGAAACTTTTTGAATGATAATGAGAAGTTTTGCTTTGATCCAGCACTGAGTTGACTCAAAGTGCTAAAGATCTTGGGTTAGGGCCCAAGCCTAGTAGCGAAAGTTCCTCTCTTGTATCTATATTCTTAGTCTATAATGTTGATTAATTGTTGAAGTTTATCCATGTTTCTTTTATCTTAGAATATTGATTAGGTTGTTTCTTATGCATTTTTCCATTAGTTTAAAGAGTAAATTAGTTGTTGGATTTTAGTGGAGTAGAGTACATAAAAAATCTTGTGATAGTAACCCCTATCTCAACTCCCTCATGGGATCATGATTAGAGGACCCCACTCTCACAGCCCAAAAACAAAGTGTGATTTCCTGTTCATTGGCTGCTACCCACCAAAATTTATGCAAATTCTTACTATAAAATTTGATTTTCTTATTGACCGCTATTAATTTGACCTTAACTATTATAAGTTATAATTTTTTATCCAAATTTATACACAGCATGGTTTCCAATTTAAATGAAAAAAACCTAAACTACCATATAGTACCTCTAATTAATGTATAACACCTCTAAATTAAATAATCTAAAGTTCATCTGGTAAATATGTATTGTAACATTGAAAGGAACATAATGAAAAATCAAGCTGGTAGTCCTGGTTTTGGGATCCAGTGGGAAATTTCTGCATATATGTGTTTTATGTGTTATGCTCTCGCATTTTTATTTTTGCTGTGATTTAGAATTCGCATGCAGGTAATTTATTTTTGCTGTGATTTAGCATTATTTAGATAGTTGTTTATGATTTCTTGGAAAGATTTACATTTGTTATTTTGATTCTCATGATTGCATAATTCAAGTTTTAGCATCAGATAAACAAGCTTTTCCAAATTCAATTAATCTTTTCGACGTTGACTTGTAATAATTTGTAAATGAAAATAGAAACAGGTGAAAGTGTTATTGCAGGGTTATTGATCTACAGGAAAGGACTCCTTTCACCAACTCCATTTAGGGCTTCTCCACCTTCTGTTGATGCATGCCAACACATGTTATAAACCTCTATTTTTTGGTCACCGTGAGTAGCCATCTTATCCCAAATCCATCCTTCTTAAAGTACTGGGCTTCATTAAGGGTGATGATCACCTTCCCCACACTTTACACAACTTTTGTACACACTTGAAACACTTCATCTCAACATTCTTACCCTCCAAACCCTCTCAGCCAACTTCCTGTAGCATTTGAGGACATCATGTAGTAGTACAAGAATCTTGTAGCAAGATCATGTAGCTCACCTTTAGGAGACTGTTTTGACCCTAATTTGACCTGCAATGACAACCTAACCTAGTTTAGGAGTATTTTAACCCCACAGCTTGGACTCCATGACCAGAAGTGCCACCTAGACCAATTCTTTCACTCATTTTTCCTTCCTACAATATAAGATAGGATTAGTTCTTTTATTTCTGAATTTAGAAATTAGAATTTTATTTACTCTACAAGTGTGAATTAGATATTCAATTCATGAATCATTCAATTATGAAATGGTATAATAATATTATTCTTTCAAGCAACCCTGATAGCTAGATGATTGAATGAAAGTTAGCATAGTTTCCTTTCTGGAAACTAGCATAAAATTTGTGTCCTTTCATAGCATTTACAAGATGTAAGCTTTCATTTTCTGAGTTGAAAAGAATTTACTTTCTCTGCACTACGACTAGCCTTTACATTCTTCTTTTAGTAATTAGTCTCCTTTCTGTTTAGTAGAGGGATGGTCTGGAACCCTAATGATCAATTGACCTATTTGAGGATGGCATGAGTATGATGATGCATCTACTTTGTATATATCACTATCACCTCTAAGTTTGTACAAAACCTCGAGTTGATAAAGTAAAGTTGAATAGCCTCTAGAAGTTGCAGCACTCTTGATGCAATACCAGGGCTCACCATATTTTTGGTATCGTTGCCGAGGAGGTGTTTAGGTGGATGTAATTTCTCATTTTCTTTCTATTTTGTATTTAGTAGA
>APFE031713545.1:32908-93087 GCA_000404065.3 Pinus taeda | reverse complement strand
ACTTTAGGGAAATTCTTGCCAACTAGCTCCATACAATCAAACCGACAACCTTCACTCTTCTTCAGTGACCATCAACTTCCCTCTCTGAATGTAGGGGAGTTAGAGGACCCCTTAGGTGATCAACTTGAGATATTTGAAGAGACAATTGGGGAAGAATAAGAAGAAACCATTCCACATACCTACACCATGGCTTAAACTAGAAATGAGGGTGTTTTTCCCATAAGAGATGATGCTAGGATGAAAAATATAATCCCTTCTATCATTCCTCACTTCCATGGCTTAACCTTAAAGGACCTTGATACGTTTTTGTTTGAGTTTTCTATTGTCTATAGAATTTATGATTATACCTATGGTGACAAAAATTTGAAGTTGTTCCCATCCATGCTTAAGAATGCAACCTTCAATTGGTTCATGGGTCTACCTCGGGATAACATCACTACCTACGATCAAATGCAGCAATCCTTTAACAACAAGTATAGGGACTGTTGTAGATCCAAAGAAACTAAAGAGCAAATCTTTAGAATCAATATTGGACCAGATGAATCCTTGGAAGACTATGAGGAAAGGTTCCAACTTAGTTGTAAAAGGGTCAAGTGCACCCTTGATCCTGAATCAATCAAGTTGGCCCTTCTTAGAGGAATCGGGGAGGACATACTAGAAACCCTAAACATGTTGTATGGAGGATACATTTATCAACTACCCTATGGAAACATCAAGACAATATTCAAAAACCATAACAGGGTTGTTAGTAAGAAGGGTAGGTCTAGTCAAGCTTTGGCCAGTTCCTCTTCCTCCACCACATATATCAAGAATGAAATTGGAAACCTTTTGGAGGACTTTAAAATTGAAATGATGCACACCTTTTCTCTCCAAATGGACACCATTTAGGTCAATAGGAAACAAGAAGAAGCAAAGATATCCTTGGCTATATTTTTCCATAAATGCACTAGAAGGCACCCCAAAAATGAATATCCATTAAATGTTGTAGACGTATGCTTGGTCTGTGAGGAAAACTATTCCACAGATAAGTGTTCTTATTTGATTGGACTGAAAGTTGTATAGTTGTATACCAAGGGGTAGAAGGTGGGGCTTAACAACTCTATTACATGAATCAAACATTAGGGGAATTTTGAGGTCTAAAATAGGCCTCCTAAGAAAAATGTACAACAAAAATAAAATTTATAAATATGATGATGTCAACCATGGGATGGTGGGTGATTCTCCATTTTTGGAGTAAAAAAGTAGAAAGATTAAAAAATAATAAAATAATAAAGCAACTTTTTCAGCTTGTATTTTCAACTTATCTCCCTAAGTTTTTACTCAAATTTTGGGTGAGGGTACTTGTTGGATGGAAAATTTAATTCCTCATCCAAGGAGCACCCATTTTGCATATTTTCAATGGACCCTGGTACATGAAAAATTAGAAATACATCAAAACAAATGTGATTGCAATTACATTTTTTATCTATTTCTCATTTTTCATGTAGAAGAATCCATCAAAAGTATGAAACATGGGTACTCCTTGGATGAGGAATCAAATTCAGCATTCAACGAGTGTTTCCACTCGAAATTTGAGTAAACCCATAAGGAGATAAGTTGAAAATACTAGTTGAAAAAATAGTTTTGTCATTTTTTCCTCTAAAATTTGATCATGTAATGTAATCTTATTCTATTATTTCCACTGTTATTTTATAATTTCCTTAGGAGGCCCAGTTTAGACCTCAAAATTCCCCTAATGGGAGGCCTTGAGGAACTCAGCCATTCTAGGAGGGCATGCAAGGTGCATCCCATTCCTATTATCATCCCACCCAAAATGCACCCCTTCCCCCCTGGTATTCTCCTACTCAACCTTCATGGTCCACACCTTCTCCTTGGTATTATGCACATCAGTATCCTCCCTAACCTACCAGTCAACCATTTCAGCCATACACTTCTACACATCCTCAGTGGAATACCCCATGACAAGGTTCGAGGCCTCAATTCAAGCAACCTCTGACTTTACTGCGTCCACCTCCATCTCAACCTACCTTATTCATCCTTCTCTAGCTAAGAAATCATTCTATAGTGGAGTGACATATTCCCTTGCCTATGCTATGTAGATCCAATAAATTAACCTTAGTTCTGGAAGAGTGCTACCAGATAACCAACCTCCATCTCCACCCGAGGAGTTTGAAGATAAAAAGGAAGAGAGTTTCCCTAATGTAAATCCACCTCCTTTTCCTGAAAGATTGATCCATCCTAAACATCATAGCTCTTGAAGAGACTGAACTTCTATGATAATTAAAAAATGTGTGTTAAAATCTCACTCCTCCAAGCTATTGAGGATGCTCCCATATACAATAAGCTTATAAAAGAGAAATACTTCAAACATACAAGGAGGAGAAATAAAGACACCCCTAGCATCAATGTCATTGGTAAATTGTCTGATCTAATGCTAGGGAGAGTGATTTGTACAAAGTATCTAGACCCAGTAAGTCCTGTGGTAGATGTGCACATTGATGGCATCATTGTCCCTCACACCTTGATTGATCTTAGGGTTACCATCAATGTGATGACTAAGGAAACCATGCTCAAGCTAAACCTCCAAGGATATTTGAGAATGACCACAACATTGTTGCAACTTGTAGATAGGTCCATAGTGGCTCCTCAGGGAGTTGTTGATGATGTAATGGTCTTTATTGATTCCTGGGAGTATCATGTTGACTTCCTGGTTCTCCAGCACATGGCGAAATTCAATGGCTATCCTCTCATCCTTGGAAGACCATGTCTAGCCATTGTTGATGCTTACATAAGTTGCAGAATTGGGAACATGACCATTAAGAATGGGCATTCGTCCAAATACTTGGTATTGTAGCCTCCTTCTCAACCATCACTAGAGCATGACTTACCCCTATGGTTAGAAGAATAGGATGAATATGAAGTGTAAAATACCACATCCCATCCACTATGTACCCTAGACACTATTATAAGAAGGGGGGCAACTTGATGAAGATGATCTCATTGACCAAATCCTCTAGAACTAGCCCCCCAACACTATGCCTCTTGATGAACTTGTGAAGGAATCCAAAGGTAATCATTGGACTAAGTTATGCCTAGTGGATCCAAGCCCTGCACATTTCAAGATGGTAGAGTTTGTTCCATCTAAAACCTTTAAGATCAACCCCTATTTCTCATCCAACAAAGAAGAGAAGTTTTGTCACATGTTGAGAGAACACTTAGATGTCTTTAGTTAGAGCTATAAATAAATGAAGGGAGTGCATCCTTCAGTGTGTACTCATCGCATATACATCAAGGAAGGATGTAAACCAATGTGCCAATCTAAGAGTAGAATGAACCCAACCCTCAAAGACATAGTAAAGGAAGAGTTGCAGAAGTTGTTGGATGTAGGGTTCATTTACCCCATCTCAGATAGTGAGATGGCGTACCCTCTAGTTTTGGTCCCAAAGAAGAATGGAAAGTGGAGGATCTTTGTGTATTACAGAGAGTTGAAAAAAGCCACTAGAAAATATGATTTCCCTTTACCTTTCATTGATCAAGTCTTAGATGGTCTTGTAGGAAATAATTTCTTCTCTTTCTTGGATGGATTTAGTGGTTATAATCAGATCCAGATTAGCCCAGACGAACAAAATAAAACTAAATTCACTTGTCCTTGGGTTATCTTTTCTTATAGGGTCCTTCCTTTCAGATTATGTAATTCCCTTGCCACCTTTCAAAGGGAATTTCCAAGCATATTTACTAAGCTAGTCCATGACTTTGTAGAGATCTACATGGATGATTTCACTGCCTAAGGGGGTGACTTCCTGGAGGCTCTCTCTAACTTTGGGAAACTCCTAAAGAATTGCATTCAAATGAAACTCTCACTTAGTCCTCAGAAGTCTGAATTCTTGATGAACAGAGGGACTATCTTGGCCCATTCAATATCTCAGGAGGGAATACAAGTGGACCCAAACAAAATTTCCATCATAAAAAGGGTCCCTACTCCTCAAAAGCAGAGGGATGTTAGGAGCTTCTTGGAATTATCTAGATATTATAGGAGGCTTATGAAAGACTTCAGTAAATAACCTCACCATTGTTTGGATTGTTGGCCAAGGACTTTGAATTTTTCTAGTCAGATAGTTGTTAAGAGGCCCTAGAAATATTGAAGGAAAAATTGACTACTGCACCCATAATTAGAGGCCCAAATTGGGCTCTTCCTTTCCACATCCATGTTGATGCATATTACAAATATGTAGGATCAGCTCTAGGCCAGATAGATAATAAGTTACCTTATGCCATTTCCTTCATTAGAAAAAACTTGTCTAAGGTTGAATTGAATTAAATTGTAAGTGAGAACGAACTCCTAGTTGTTGTCCACTCTTTGAACAAGTTCACATACTACATCACTGTATATCAAACCTTTCTGCATATTTACCATGCAACTATCAAGTACTTAATGAACAAGCTTGATGTGAATGCTAGAATTATCAGATTGTTGCTACTATTGTAGTAGTTTGATTTAACTATCATTGACAAGCCAGGTAAACAAAATGTAATTGCAGATCTTTTGTCTAGACTTTCTTTGCATGTAGGTGAGGAAGGGATGGTTGATGATCAATTGCTAGATGAGAACTTATTTTATATTTCAATTCTCTCCCCATGGTTTTCTGACATCACCAACTACCTAGCTATTGGATATTTCCTTCCAAATTTGTCATCGAGGGAGAGTAGCATCATTGTAAGGAAGAGTGCCCCTTTCACTTGGATTGGGGAAAATATCTTCAAGTTGGGACGAGATCAAATATTGAGGAGATGTGTCAGGGAAGAGGAAGTCTTTGACATCCTTTCAGCTTGTCATGATGGGCCTAGTGGAGGTCATTTTTCTCCCAAGAGGACAAATTTCAAGGTTTTACAAGTTGGCTACTATTGACCTACTCTCCACCAAGATGAAAGAAGATACACTAGCCTATTTGATCAATATCAGAGGATGGGGAAACCTGCACCCAAGGATGAAATGCCTTTACAACCTTAGGTGGCTTTAGAGCCATCTGATAAGTGGGGCATGGATTTCATTGGGCCAATTGATCCACCATCAGTGCAATAAAAGCACATAATTGCATGCACTAATTATTTGAAAAAGCGGGCTGAGATAAAGGCTATCAAGGTAGCAATGGAGGAGAAAGTGGATGAGTTCTTAAGGGAGAATGTGTTCTACAAATTTGGGTACCCCAGAGAGCTAGTCACTAATCAGGGAGCTCAATTCACATCACATCTAATTGAGAATCTTTTAAGGAAACATCATATCAAGCACAAAAAATCTATTTGCTATCATCCTCGGGCTAATGGACAAGTAGATGTCTCCAATAGGGTAGTATAAGGCATCATGGCCAAGGTTGTGTGTAGTAACATAAATGATTGGGAAGATAGATTAGTGGAGGCCACTGGGGCCTATAATATAACTTTAGAAGACAACTCTTCGTCTTACCCCATATGACTTGGTCTATGGAAAGAAATCTCTACTTTACAGTGAGTTTGAGTACACTAATTTGAGAAGGGAAACACAATTGGATTTATATGTTACAAAGGCATAATAGGAGAGATTGCTCTAGTTAAATGGCTTGGATGAATTCAAAATGTAGGCCCTCCTACACACTGAAGTTATCCAATTGCAGAGGAAGGTATGGCATGATAGGAACATCAAGGACAAGGTTTTCCAATAAGGGGATTGGGCTCTGCTATATGACTCTAGGTTCAAGGACTTCAAAGGAAAATTGATGAGAAGGTGGTTAGGCCCATACATGATAGGGAAATTCCATGACAATGAAGCTATTCATATCAGGACCATTGATGACGAAGGGATTCCATTTCTTATCAATGGCTATAGATTGAAGGTTTATAGAAAGATTTTTTCCAAGGAAGAGTTCACCAGCACCATTAGCAAAGAGGTGAATGTGATTGGAAGTGTCCTAGCTTCCAAGTCACAACATTACTAGATATTGTTTTTGTTTGTGAAAAAAACAATAAGAGGCATGAATGAAAGCACGCATGAGGCATTTGAGGCCAACTCTTGGGTTGAAAACCTCCTTGAGGTAGCCCAGGAGTGAAGAAAACTAAAAAAAAAATAAAAGATCCCTAGGTCAAAACCTCCCTTGAGGAACCCAAGGCAAATAGGTAGGTTGAAAACCTCTCTTGAGGTAGCCTATGTGTCCCTAAAAAAAAAAAAATCAAACAAAAAAACAAAGGAGAATGCCATGACAGGGATCTACAACCTGTCCACTAATAATTTACGTCATTTTTTAGCTTTTGAATACAATGGAAAATTGTGGAGCTACAAGGACAACATGCTCAAGTTCCATTCAATTTTTCCCTCCGTACACTCCATACAATTCATGAAAACCATGTCCTCACCACTCTCACCCATCCTCGAGGCTAAAAAACCCATTTTCAACCCCTCTTTAGATTGCTACAGGATGTCCTATAACTACTATAGGGAGATCCTATGCACTACAACATGTCTCGAAATTCTACAGGAAAAGGATATGATTGGGAAAATCATCATGCATGGCTTATCCTAGGTTAATTAGTGTCTTTGCACCTTGATCCAACCAATCACCTATCCTCCATGCATCCCTGATTCACAACAAATCACCATCTCTTAAAACCAACCCTAAGCTCTATCTCTTTAGAAAAAAATACGCAAAGGACATTTCCTCCATTTCCATAGCCCTTCACTACTCTACCATGGCTTTAACATCATCCTCCAACCCCTCTCTTACTCATCACTCCCCTGAAGTGAAAGCCCTTGAATAGAAGAAAAAAAGGGATGTTACACGATTTCCTGTAGCAACCTGTTCCACTATTGCAATCAACTAAAACCTAGTTATTATTCCCATAAAGTTGAGGGGATGGTACCATTATCTTGAAGCACCTTTCCATTCGAAGAAGGACTGTACAGTAGCAACAACAGCACTTGGGATATCATCAAAGCATCTGCACGCATGAACAACACGAATTGTCAAATACCTAGAGCCAAGAAAGTATACACAGGAGAAAAAAGATAGAGGTCCACAACTCCCTAAGCAGCACCACAAAGGTCCAGCACTCCAGCATGCATCGATCGACCACAAGGTAGGCATAGATATGGTAAACTATAAGCTCCTCCCTAGGTGCAAAATAATGAAAACTATAAACTTCGCCCACCTAGGACCGTGCCCCCCCCGAGCCCCTCTGTAATGCCTTGGGAGATTTGCGATGGGCGGGCGTGCACGAACGCGTTCGGGTGAAGTGCTGGGCGACATCGCAAAAAGTACGACGTTACTTCCGCACAAAATGTGACGAACGGGTGACAGTTTACGACACTTAAAAAAATGCATGGAATGCGATGGACGGTTATACCATGGCATGGAGGACTTTGCACGAAGGCAAAGCCGACCCGAACGAACATCGTTTGGGGGTGTTATGGCATGGTTTGGAGGTTGGTCGGTGTGTCACCTCCCATGCCAACGCATATGTATAAATAACCATGCGCAGATTCACTTGGAGGACATTCAACACAACTCGCTCTTCACTTGTGCTCGCATTACAAGGAGAGAAGTGCGCAGTTTCGGTAGGAGTGCGCATACCTCATGCGCTCCACTTGGTAAAGGCGTAGTTTGGTCCCTTGGTTAATGGTTGGCAAGGTGTGCCTTGAGTGAGGTGGTTGGTTGTTGATTTGTGCCGGGCTTGAGGTAGTGTCGCAGGTGGTCTGGGTGGACATCTTTCTACCATGCAAGAGTGCACAAATGTTGTAAAAGGCAGTTCTATGCCTCAGTTGTAAATTTGGCTAAATGTTGGCTTGGAGTTTGCCAAGCACACTTGTATTGTAAAAACTGATATTCTTAATAAACTGTTGGGCAGACTCACATTATGGGGAGTTGCCCCTCCCCTTTATACTTGTTGCAATTGTTGATGTTCTTGTTACTTAATTACGATGGATAATGAATGAGTATGGGCTTCATTAAGTATAAAAGACAATTGCATGTTTACTTGGTTGCGAAACACAAGCTAAGTAATGCGAAGGTGAATTTAGGCGTAGTCCATGTGCACGAGTATTGTTAAAAAGAAAGTGTTGAGTGGTGCCGCACCTCGCCGACACGGTTGAAAGACCACCATAGGCTTGGGGGCACGACACCCTGGGCTGGGCTGAAATGCAATACTGAAATCCACTTATATA
Source organism: Pinus taeda (assembly GCA_000404065.3). Lineage (NCBI taxonomy): Eukaryota > Viridiplantae > Streptophyta > Pinopsida > Pinales > Pinaceae > Pinus > Pinus taeda. Next base: position 84,899 of record APFE031713545.1, on the reverse strand, counting down.
TATATATTATATATTATATATATATATATATATATAATATATATTATATTATATATGTATATATGTATATGTATTCATATTTTTTTTAAATTGTTGTATTTTATTTTTTTATTTTAGAGTTTTTATAAAAAAACAAAAAAATCATTTTTCTTTATTATTTTTTATGTTTTTTCAACATGTTTTTGTATTATTATTCTTTGTATTTTTTTAATTTTTTAATTCTTATTTTTATGTTAATTTTGTTTTGTTTTTAATATTTTTTATGATTGATTTTTTTGTCTTTTAGGTTTATATATATATAATATATATATATTTAATGTTTGAATTTTTTTGTCTTTTTTTTATATTTGATTTTTTTGTCATTTTTTTTATTATGTTTTTTTTAAATATATATTTTTTTTATTTACTTTGTTATTTTTTCACTTTTTTTTAATGTTTTTGTTTTCTTATTGTTTTTATTTTTAAAGTTATGTTTTCATTATTCTTTTGAAATTTTAATATTTTTCAGAGTCATGATAAAATCTCTTACGCCATTTTTTCAAAAGGTTGAAAATTTATAAAAAAAAAAGAAGCAGACATTATTTCAACATCAACACTTTTTGTTTTTGGGGTTTTTTTGCACAATTTTTGCACAAAAAATTAGTTTTCACTACCATTTATAAAACATGTTGAAAATTTACCCTAGAAAAAAAAAGTGTTACCAACATCAACACTTTTCATTTTCGAGTTGATTTTTCATGTTTTTGGGGGCTTTTTTTGCTATGGCTCTCATTTTGAGTTTATAGTTCCCGTTTCAAATTTTATGCCATTTACTTCATTAGAAAAAATCTATCTAAGGCTGAATTGAATTAAACTGTAATTGAGAACAAACTCCTAGTTGTTGTCCACTCTTTGAACAAGTTCAAGCACTACATCACTGTTTATCAAACCTTTCTGCATATTGACCATGCAGTTGTCAAGTACTTAATGAACACGCCTGATGTGAATGCTAGAATTATTAGATTGTTACTTCTATTGTAGTAGTTTGATTTAACTATCATTGAAAAACCAGGTAAAGAAAATGTAGTTGCAAACCTTTTGTCTAGACTTTCTTTGCCTATAGGTGAGGAGGGATGGTTGATGATCAACTGCTAGATGAGAAAATATTTGTTATTTCAGTTTTCTCCCCATGGTTTGCTAACATCGCCAACTACCTAGTTGCTATAGATTTCCCTCCAAATCTATTATCCATGGAGAACAACATCACTGTAAGAAAGAGTGCCCCTTGCAGTTGGATTGGGGGCAATATCTTCAAGTTTGGACTAGATCAAATATTGAGGAGATGTGTCAGGGAAAAGGAAGTCCTTGACGTCCTCTCAGCCTGTCATGATGGGCCTAGTGGAGGTCACTTTTCTATGAAGAGGACAAATTTCAAGGCTTTACAAGCTGGCTACTATTGATCTACTCTCCACTAAGATGCAATAATATACACCGGACTATGTGATCAATGTCAGAGGACGGGGAAACCTACACCCAAGGATGAAATGCGTCCTTGCAACCTCGGGTGTCTTTAGAGCCATCTAACAAGTGGGGCATACATTTCATTAGGCCAATTGATCCACCATCATGGTAGAAAAAGCACATAATTGCATGCAATGGTTATTTGGAAAAAGTGGGCTGGGACAAAGGCTATCAAGGTAGCAACGGATGAGAAAATGGATGAGTTCTTAAGGGAGAATTTGTTCTACAAATTTGGGTACACTAGAGAGCTAGTCATCAACCAGAGAGCTCAATTCACAGCACATATGATCAAGAATTTTTTAAGGCAGCATCATATCAAACACAAAAAATATATTGCATATCATCCTCAGGCCAATGGACAAGTACAGGTCATCAATAAGGTAGTAGATGATGTCCTCACCAAGGTTGTGAGAACTAGCAGGAAGGATTGGGAAAACAAATTAGTGGAGGCCACTTGGGCTTATAATACAACTTTGGAAGACAACTACTGGTTTCACCCCTTATCACTTGGTCTATGGAAAGAAGGCTCTAGTCTCCATTGAGTTTGAGTACAATAATTTGAGAAGGGAAGCATAATTGGATTTAGATGTTACAAAGGCACAACAAGAGAGGTTTATCCAGTTAAATGGCTTGGATGAATTCAAAATGTAGGCCCTCCTACACACTGAAGTTATCCAATTGCAGGGGAAGGTATGGCATGATAGGAACATCAAGGACAATGTTATTCAATAAGGGGATCGGGCTTTCCTATATGACTCTAGGTTCAAGGAATTAAAAGGAAAATTGATGAGAAGGTGGCTAGGACCACATCTGATAGGAAAATTCTATTACAATGGAGTTGTTGAAATCAAGACCATTGATGATGAAGGGATTCCCTTTGTTATCAATGACTATAGATTGAAGGTTTACAAAAAGCCTTTTTCCAAGGAAGAGTTCATCAACACCATCAACAAAGAGGTGAATGTGATTAGAAATGTCCTAGCTTCCAAGTCACAACATTCCTAGATATTCTTTTTGTTTTTGAAAAAAAAACAATAAGAGCCATGGATGAAAACACCCATGAGGCACGACTGTGATGGTGAAAACTCTGAGGTAACCAGAGGGCTATGCAATCTGAACTAGGGTTTTTCTTTAGGGTTTTGGCATTGATCACCATGGCAGGGTGTGAAGGAGGGAGTTATGCTCCCTCCTACAATCAAGTGGGTTCAGATAGAAGAAAGGGATTTATATCGCATCACTTCAAAAAACCAACGAAGGTGGTAACAGAGGCTATGAATACAAAAAAATTGGAAACCGTCAAACCTCTAGGATAGGAAGAGAGTCATGAGGAAGTTAGTAAGGAGAAGAGGACATAGGTTAGCAGTTAGAAAATTGGTCCTATGAGTACATAAGGGGTCTATAAACCCAAGTCGACCATGGTTCCTCGAGTTGTTTTAAGTTACCCAACGCTGTAGGTGCACAGAGAACACATGAAGGAATATGATGTTATTTGTAAATTTATGGGGATTTGGCTGATGGAGAAGGCTTCACAAGCATGGATAAGGAACCACTGGAAACCAAAGGGGAAAATTGACCTTCACCTTGGGTCCAAGGGCTTCCTCACTGTGGTGTTCACGAACTTAGAGGATAAAGACAAATTTTTCGAGGGAGGACCCTATTTTTAGGCTTTTGTAGGCCTTTATATGAGACCATGGGTAATGGACTTTGTCCCAGAATGAGAAACTTTCACCGCGGTGCTAGTATGGATAATACTCTACTCAGTTCCTTTAGATTATTGGCTTCGAGAGTCTCTAAAGCCTATCGGCAACAAGCTAGGGCATTTTATCAAGATCTCAGATGCTATTCTAAGAGGAAAATATACCTCCTTCGCCCGGATATGTGTGGAAATGGACTTATTGGGGGCACTTCCAAATGCAATCATTTTAGAAGTGCATGGCAAGGAATGGGTGCAGGCGGTGGACTATGAACACGTCCCATTTAGGTGTTGCAAGTGCCATGAACATGGGCACCTATACAGGGACTACCCATTGAACAAGCTGGAGAGCAATAGGAAAGCCACTACAGTCAAGGATCCCAAAGGTTTTACTAAGGTTGGGGGTAAAGGAAAAGGAGGAAAGTGGTACCAAAAGAAAATTATTGAAGATGGACAACCGAGCCACAATAGTTTCAAGATCGTAGAAGAAGAAGGCGAAACTAATGGGACAAACCAGGAATCGAAGAATATTCCCACTGAGAAGGAAAAGGATGCTAATATGGAGGATATACTAGAAAACAATAAACAAAAGGATGATATGCCGAGCATTATGGATCTTAGTAGGGACCACAAGATGACCCAAAGTGAGGCTGGAATGGAAGACCATGAACTGCAGGAAACTCTAGAGAGGGAGAATTTAGATCTAGAAAAGTTTCTGGAGGAGGGAATCACTAAAGGGGTAGACTCTCTGCCGAAAGTGGAGTTTGACAGGGTTCAACAGCTATTCCTCTGGAGATCACAAATGAAGTGCTCTGGAGTCAAAAGAAACCATAATAGCTAGGAGAATAAGGGAGTGAAAATGATGGAGGATACACCGATGCATTCTTCCAAGAACCCAAGTAGGAAAAGAGGAAGAAAAAAAGAGAATGCGATGTTGACTGTATGTGGGAAATTTATGATTAACTCAAGTAAGGTGAGGGATATTACTATTTTCTCCTTTACAAACCTTTCTTAATGAAGCTTACAACCTGGAACATTAGGGGTGTAGGAAGTAAAATGAAACAAAGAACTCTTAGTAGTAGACTAAAAGAAGAAAAATCAGATATGGGAAACAAAATGTTCAATGGACAAGATCAAATAGATACACAGCAAATGGTTAATCAAATATGATTATCTAAAGGTTAAAGTGGATAACTCTGACGGGGGGATTCTTACTCTATGGATCCTCAAAAACTTAGAATCCTAGATGCTGAAGCTTCTATGAACTATCTATCATTGGTGATTCAACCTTTGGGTGATAAGGAGATCTACATGATCACCAACAACTATAGCCTGTAAAAACTAGAAGACAAACTTAAGCTTCTCACCTCCCTTGAGAAGATGAGAGAGACATATCCTGATATGCCCTAGATTCTGGCAGGGGATTTCAATATGATAAGATCTCTTACAGAGAAAAAAGGCGGTATCAGAAAACTAGGTAGAGATTCCATTGCATTCCAAAACTTCATAAATAGCATGGGGCTAGTAGACACAGAAACATTAAATGGTAATTTTACATGGAATAATAAGAGGGGAGGGGTTTTTCAAGTCGCTTCTAAAGTAGATAGATTAATAATCTCAGAGGACCTCTTTCTCCAAGGCCTTGATATGTCAGCTTCAATCCTTCCCTTTGGAGGCTCGGACCATTGGCCTATCCAGCTTGAAGCTACTTTCATAGGTATACTGAGTAGTAGATCTTTTAGGTTTGAAAATGTCTAGCTCTCTCACCCTGACTTCACCAACAATATTGACAAATGGTGGGAGGAAGATATGCCCATTCAAGATAATAAAATGTTCATGCTGCAGTAGAGACTTAAACACATTAAATCTAGGCTTAAAGATTGGAACAAAAAGGAGTTTCGGAATATATTTAAATCCAAAAGGGAAATTGAGTAGAAACTCCAAGAGATTAATCAGATCATTATCTAAGAATGTTTTACCGAGGAATGGAAAATTCAGGCTGACTCTCTTCAGAATGAATGGGACGATCAGTGCAGTCAAGAGGAGATTTTCTGAAGATAGAAATCGAGGGTACAATGGATTAGAGAAGGAGAAAGAAACACGAAGCTTTTTCATAGATCAACCTTAGATCACAAATCTCATAAAAAAAATTCAAAACTTAAAGATTCTCAAATGAAAGAGCTCGTCTCTCACAAAGAAATGGAATTTTTCCTAGTTCAACACTTCCTTATCATAACAGAGGAGCCTCTCGTTGCAGATCTCAGTTCATTAACAAATTCACCAAGTTTATTCCTAAGCTTGTAATCAGGGAAGACAACCAGAATCTTAATAGGCCAGTGTCTGAAGAGGAGGTTAGTGAAGTTATCAATGAGATGCAAAATGGGAAAGCACCTGGCCCTAATGGATTTAACGTGGACATCTTCAAAGCTTGTTGGAAAATAGTCAAACAAGATATCCTTGATGTTGTGGAAGACTAGAAGATCTAGAACTATTTTGAAAGCTCTTAATTCCTCTTTCATAGCTTTGATTCCAGAGCAGGAAAATGCTATGACACTAGACAGATTTAGACCCATAGCCTTATGTAATGTGGTGTACAAAATCATTTCCAAAGTGATTGCTAATAGACTCAAGCCTCTTCTTCTTGCTCTCATCTAAGAGGATCAAACTGGATTTGTGGAAGGAAGACAGATTCTCAACAACATCATACAAGCTCACGAGGTGGTACACTCTCTAAAGAGAAATAAGCAAGTTAGTATTATCATGGAGCTTGACCTAGCGAAAGCTTATGATAAGCTAAGTTGGTCTTACATCAGGGTAGTGCTAAGAGCTTACGGCTTCAACCACAACAGGATAAGATGGGTTATGGCCCTTGTACCTATGGCTAGCTTCTCCATTCTACTTAATGGCTTTCCCTCTAGAAATTTTATGCCTTCTAGGGGTCTTAGACAAGGGGATCTCCTCTCCCCCTTCCTCTTTGTTCTCATGATTGAAGTGCTAGGTAGAGCGATCAAGGGGCAAATTCCGAAGGAGAAATCCAGGGTCTGAAATTTACTACAGATGGTTCTGCTTCTACTCATCAACAATTTGTGGATGACACGGTGCTACAGGGTATTCCTATGGTCAAGGAAGATAGAGCCTTCAAATAAATCCTAAACAAATTTGCATTGGCCACTGGTACAGAGGTAAGCCTTGACAAATCAAAGGTGTTATTTTTCAACACTGACATTTCTATTCAAAGGAACCTTACTAGAATTCCTGGGTTTTAAAGGGATTAGTTACCTTCTAAGTACCTTGGAATGCCTCTTGCTGACAAACCTCTAAGCAAGGGAGTGTGGGAGTCGGTAACTAATAAACTTTAGGACAAAGTTAGGAAATGGACTTGCAGGTGTTTGAATATGGCAGGGCATCTTGTGTTTACTAAGGTTGTGCTACATGCTATACCAACTTTCATGATTTCAACTATTCCTACTCCTAAAGGAGTTATGCAACAAATTAGGAGTAGTCAACAAGATTTTCTTTGGGGCAGTGGGGAATAGAAAAAGAAGCGGGCTTTGGTAGCTTGGGAAAAGCTTTGTAAACCTAAGACCCATGGTGGTTTGGGGCTACATGACCCTGAAATCCTCAGTAGAATTTTAGGAGCCAAACTTTGGTGGAGGTGGCTCAAGGAATCAGCCACCCCTTGGGCCAAGCTTTGGAAGCATAAATATGCAAATAATTGGCAGGAGAGGGATCTTATCTGAATTTCTGGGATCATCAAGGTCTCCCACATTTGGAAGCTTGCTTGGGAGAATAGATCCATTATCCAGAAGCATAGTTTCTGGGAGATCTGAGATGGGAACATTGCATGGTTTTGGGAGGACAACTGGTAGCAGGAACCAAATTTGCTTAGGGAAGGACTAACTGCTCTAAAAAATGACACTGACAACAAAGGTTTACTTATGGTAAGTGACTTCTGGGATGAGGTAAGGAACAATGGTAAATGGAGAATGTGGAAGGATCTTGGTTATAGTGAAGAAAGTCCTTTGAAGGCCCAGGCAGAGTCTCTTGCTCTTAACTTGGAGCAGAGAGTATTTTGGTGTCATCCTCATCTAACCAACTGAGATGGGGTTGAAACACTGAAGGCATCTTCAACCTCAAATAAGCTAAACACATGGCCCTAGGTGTCGATTATCCAAACCCTTATCAAGTTTGGAATGACCTTTGCCAGAACTCACAATGGATGAAAATCAAGTTGTTTATGTGGTTAGTTCACCAAAAAAAAATTCTCACATGGGAGAATCTTCTGAAAAGGGGCTTTGTTGGCCCATCCAAATGCCATCTATGTGGCCTACAGGAGGAGATGATGGAACATTTATTAAACCTCCACCCCTTCACCTCTACCTTGCGGGATTGGGCAGCCTGAGTCTTTAGGAAAACTGACAAGGACAGACTCGGCATCACCAACACTTTGAAGAATTGGAGGAAATAATTCTCAGGTAATGAAATCATTAACAAGGCTTGGACTCTGGTTCCAGGCTTTATTATCTAGGATGTCTAGAAAGAACACAATGGCAGAATTTTCAAGAACAAAACAGGCTCGACCCAGAACATCATTGTCCAAATTTTACACCAGCTCAAAGATACAGTCAGAGCCCTTATGTGGAAAATTCCTCAGGACCCTCCTTCACCCCAGGATGATTGCATATTTCTATAGTTGGGTCTCCATTCTCTAGTTCCCCAAGGCACTCTCAAGGGCCTGAGAAAAACAACTGCTGGTAAAGATATCTAGCAGCCTCATCCTCATGGTTTTTGGAAAATCAATATAGATGGGGCCTCTAAGGGAAACCCAAGGATGGATGGATTTGGAGGTGTCATAAGAGATGAGTAGGGGTGCATAAAGGATATATTTCACAGTCATTTGAGGACTGCTACTAATAACATGGCGAGTTAATGGCCTTAGAGTAGTGCCTAGAAATCCTGATGGAGTCAAATTTACATAATGCCATCATTGAAGCTGACTCTGGAAAAGTGTCAAAACATTGGAGGCTTTGGCAGGTCTTTCAGCATATTCATTCCCACTTGCGAGCCTTGAGAACTGTCAGCTTCATTCATGTGCAAAGAAAAGCCAATATGTTAGCTAATCGTTTGACAAATGAAGGGGTGCTATGTAACGAAAGTTATATTCAGTATGACTGGGAGTCTTTACCCTCTGATAAACTGCATGATGATTGTCAACGATAGGCTGCCAAAGACATGACGTATCTCTAGACTATGGATAATGAGTAGGAGAAAGACTAGTGGGAGTTGAAGGAACAACATAAACCCGCAGTGAAGAGAAGGTGGTGAGATAATGATGCATAGGGAGCGTTTGATCATGAAATATTAACAGACATATATGGTGGAAACGACGAGTAGGAGTAGGAGAGGGCCAACATCCTTGAGCCTAGCTGAAGTGCCGCATTAAATCCTGACCATCGATCTTATTTCCAAACAATTATGTCACATGTAACTGTGGGGGTTGAGCTATTGGTAACCGAAATGCTAGTTGAGTGGCCACAGACCATTGTTTTAAGTTCATCCACCATCAATTGGATATCGGGTGCTAAAGAGGTTGGAGGTTAAGGCTAAGAGCAGACTCGAAGCTTTATCAACCAAGGTTCATAATCTATTTCGGCTTCAGGAAGTGGTTAAGTGGTGAGCAAATCTCTCGACGTGATGTTGCGACAACCGTCAGATCAAGAACTAAATCGATGGTAGAGATTTCATCGCAAATCGCACTCAAAAATAGAGTCAAGATAGTTTAAACCGGTTTTACGATATTGTGATACTATGATATTGCGATATTGCGATAGTGTGATGTGCCAAGGTTGCGATATTGTCATATTGCGAGATGTAATGTGCCAAGGTTGTGAAGCTGCGATGGATTATGGACCATTTGATCAAAGGGTTGATCGAACGGTGGCGGTTAACTCTTGCTTTTTGCAAGAATCAAGTGCTGGCAGCATGTGGAGTTGAAGTTTTATTGACCATGGTTCATTTTCTATATCGGCTCTGGGGAATGGTTATGAGGCGCGCAAGGTCTCGATGCGATGTTGCGACAACCGTCGGATCAAGAACTACATCGACGATGGAGATTTAATCATAAATCGCATTCAGTATATGAGTCTAATCGGAGATAAACCCAGTTTTGTGATATGCGATGTGCTGAGATTAGCAAGGCTCCGATGGACTTTGGACTGTTAGATCAAAGGATTGATCGAATGACGGAGGTTAAATCTCAAATTTAGCAGGAATTATGTGTTGGTGGCTTACAGAAACTGTGATGGGCGATATGCTAAGAGGGGTTTAAAGCATCTAAATTGGGTTTTGTGTGTAATGTTTTGAGTTTATTGACCCTATTGGTTTTTTTCATCAACAGGGTTTGCCTTTTGCTGGTATTTACACTTGTAAAGACATGTACCATATGTAATCTTGTTTTTTCGATTAATTGATGGCTCCACTTTGACTTGAAAAAAAATAAAATAAAACACCCCTAAGGCATTTGAGGCCAACTCTTGGGTTGAAAACCTCCTTGAGGTAGCCCAGGGGTGAAGTAAAAACAAAAAGATAAAATATCCCTAGGTGAAAATCTCCCTTGAGGCACCCAAGGTGGACATTCAGGTTGAAAACCTCTCTTGAGGTAGCCTATCTCTCCCTAAAAAAAAACAACAAACAAACAAACGAAGGAGAATGCCATGACAGGGATCTGTAACCTATCCATTAATAATTTACATCATTAATACAATGGAAAATTGTGAAGTGACAGGGACAACATGCTCAATTTCCATTCAATATTTCCCTCCGTACACTCTATACAATGCATGAAAACCATGTCCTCGCCACTCTCACCCATCCTCGAGGCTCAAAAACCCATTTTCAACCGCTCTCTGGATTACTACAAGATGTCTTATAACTACTACAGGCAGATCTTGTGCACTACAAGATGTCTTGAAATTCTATAGGAAAAGGATTTGATTGGGAAAATCATCATGCATGGCCTATCCTGGGTTAATCAAGGTCCTTACACCTTGATCCAATCAATCACCCATCCTCCATGCATCCCTGATCACAAAAATTCACCATCTCTTAAAACCAACCCTAAGCTCTGTCTCTTTCAAATAAAAAAAATAAAAAAAACACAGAGGACATTTCCTCCATTTCCACAACCCTACACTACTCTACCAGGGCTTTAACATCATCCTCCAACCCCTACACTCTTTCTCATCACTCCCCTAAAGTGAAATCCCTTCAATAGAAGGAAAAAAGGTATATTACAGGATTTCCTGTAGCAAAGAGTTCCACTATTGGAATCAACTGAAACCTAGTTTTTCTTCCCATCAAGTTGAGGGGATGGTACTGTTGTCTTGAAGCACCTTTCCATTTCAATAAGGACTCTATAGTAGCAACAATAACACCTGGGATATCAACAAATCACCTTCACTCATGAACAACACCAATAGTCAAATACATAGAACCAAGAAATTATACACAAGAGAAAAAAGATAGAGGTCCACAACTCCCTGAGCAGCAACATAGAGTTCCAACACTCCAGCATGCATCAATTGAGCACAAGGTAGGCATAGATATGGTAAACTATAAGGTCCTCCCTACATGTAAAATAATGAAAACTATAAGCTTCGCCCACCTAGGACCATGCCCTGTGGGCCACTGGGCTGGGCTGAAATCCAATTCAGAAAATCGGATTTTAGCCCCTTCTACTTAAAAAACAATATTTTTTTTTGATAAATTTTTTTAAGTCAGTCGCTGAAATCCTATTCTCAAGATCAGATCTGATTCTCAGAATCGGACCTGATTCTTAGAATCAGACCTGATTCTCAGAATTAGATTTCGATCTCACCCACTTAAAAAAAAATATTAACAAAAAATGATTTTTTTTGTTAATAATTTTTTTTTTTAAAATGGGTGGCACTGAAATCTGATTCTCGGAATTGATTTCAGCCCCGCCCTCTAATATTATTTTTTTTTCTTACATTTTTTTAATAAATTTTCTTTTCATAAGATTTTAATATTAATGTTCTAAATTTTCAATTAATTATGTTTTTTTTTAATGTTTTTTTTTTTTTAAGTTTTTAAATTTAATTTTAATAGGTTTTTTAATTTTTGTTTGTTTGATTTTATTTTTGTTTTTAAATTATTTAAAATTATTATTATTTTTTTGTTTAATTTTTTTTTTAGTTTTTTTAATAGTTTTTTTAAAATCGTTGTATTTTTATTTATTTATCTTTATAGTTTTATTAAAAATAAATCATTTTTTTATAAGATATTTTTCTTTTTACATTTTTATGTTTTTTCATCAAACATGTTTTTATTATTTTATTTATATATTTGTATTTTTAAAAATTTTTAATGCTTATTTTTATAGGTTTAATTTTTGTTTTTCTTTTTTAACATTTTTATGATCGATTCTTTTGTCTTTTTAGCTTAATTTTGTTTTTTTTTTATGTTTGATTTTTTTTTGTCTTTTTATATATTTTGGTTTTTTTTGTCATTTTATGTTTTTTTTTAAATATATATTTTTATTTACTTTTTGTTATTTTTCACCTTTTTTTTGTTTTTGTTTTTTTATTGTTTTTATTTTTGCTTTTATTTTTAAATTTATGTTTTCGTTATTCTTTTGAAATTTTAATGTTTTTCAAAGTCATGATAAAATATTTTATGCCACTTTTTCAAAATGTTGAAAATTTATCAAAAAAAAATGTAGATGTTATTTCCACATCAACACATCAACACTTTTTGTTTTGAGGGTTTCATTGCACAATTTTTGCACAAAAAATTGGGGTTCACTACCATTTATAAAACATGTTGAAAATTTACCCTAGAAAAAAAAGTGTTATTTCAACATCAACATTTTTCATTTTTGAGTTGATTTTTCATGTTTTTGGGGGATTTTTTGCTAGAGTTCATGTTTTGAGTTTATAGTTTTCGTTTCAAAGTTTACATTGTTTAGAGAAGAAGATGAGAGGGATTCAACAAGAGAGAGCCTATAGATACTAAGAGAATTCACCTTCATCCCCCTATAGTAGACATTTTCAAGAGGCGTCAATGGTTACATTTCTTTGAGTTGTTAAAAGAATATGATGATGATATCACTTATGAGTTTTCCATGGCCCTAAACCCTCAGGAAATATCTAGTGCTACCACTACGGTGAGGGGATTATCCATTACCATCAATCCAGAGCTGATTAACAGGGTGACAACACTTCTCTTAGGGGTCCAGTGGAGAAAAGAAGACTAGTCTAGCAATGCCATTGCTAAGAAGAACCTCTTCATTAATGATGAGAAACCAATTGAAGATAAAAACAGAGTCAGAAGGGAGAGACTCCCCTATCCCTAGGATGAGGTGGCTTACCATATCCTTAATTTCATGTCCTATGAAGGAGGACTAAGTGTAGTCTATGGCTACCAGTTCAAACTACTCCATGAACTAAGATTTCGAGCTATATTTTCCATAGCCCAAAGACTTAGTGTGCCTTATTTCCTCCTACAGTCCATCATGGACATGAGACAGAAGGTGAAACAGGGTAAGCAACAACACTTAGGACACCATGGCATCATCAAACTGATAGTGGAAGATGATTTGAATAAATTAAGAGTTCTCGTCCTTTATTCCACATTTAGAGATATGGAAAAAGAAGCCTTCCTTGATACTCAAGTCCTTGCACTTGGTGATACCCTAGCCTCTAGTGTTGAACGAGAAGAAGTAGAGGTAGAAGAAGAAAGAGAGGAAGAGGCAAAAAAAGAGGAAGAGGAAGAGACAGACGTAGAAGAGGAAGAGGCAAAAGTAGAAGAGGAAGGAGAGGCAAAGACAGAGAAAATATAGGAAGAACCAAAGAAAAAGGAAGAGGTGGAGGAAGAACAAAAGGGAGAAGAAGAGGAGGAGTAGCAGGAAGAACTATGCCCTCAGGGAACCAAATTACCTAGAGAAGAGGAAGTATCCCTAGACCAGAAATGTTTGTCTCTTGAACACCCTAAAAAGGAGGCAGTTGATGTCCTCACTTCCTTGGGCACACCAATCAAACGTCAGAAGAAAAGGAAGAGGCAAACTCCCCTATGCTTCAAAACAAGGAAAAGCATTGTAATTAAACACAGGAAGCCTCAAACTTCCACAAGGACACATATTATAATTGAAGAATCATCAAGTAAAAGAAAGGAGATAGAACCCATTGAAAGAAAAGTTGAGAGAGTCACATCTCCTGAATCCATCTCAAAGACTCCCATAACCTATGTAAGAAAGCATGTTACCAGGTCAACCTCCTCTAAGCAACCCAAGGCACTAATCACACTCCAAATAAAAGTAAAAGGCATGCTATAGGAAACATAGAGCCTGCTACAGGAAACATAGACAATGCTATAGTAAGAGCATAAAATGCTACAAGAAGAGCAGAAGGAGCACAAAGAAGGTAAAGAGGCAACACAACAGTTACAATAGGGGGCAACTTCTCCAAGAACATTTGAGAGATATTTTCTAGAGATGTAGCAACCTAGTTCACAACCCAATTTGAGCTCCTATTACAAGTTCATTGAAGGAGGCAGAGTGATCCCACAAGAATTTGTAGTCCCTCTCTTCTTTGAACTTGAAGAAGAAAGAGGAAGGACACATAGATAGATGTAGATTGTCAAATCTAAGAAAGTCGAAGATGTGGTCCTTATGGAAGAAAACCTCCTAGAAATCGGCAAAGAGTTGAGTGAGTCAAGGGATAGAGAGTACACAATGAGAACATAGATATAGGTACAAAACAAATGGTTGAGGAATAAATTGCAAGAGAAAGAGACCCAATTGGCCACACTAGCAAGCCTTTCCATGGAGGCACTTTAATTCCTACTATCATACAAATCCTAAGGACTTTTCCTAAATGACCAATGGATGCAGTTCCATATCAAGAAATTAGCACAACATGGGTCCATGACATTCCAAGACAACAAGAAGTTCATTGATTTATTTGACAAGAGTAGCATTGAAGAAAAAGCCAAATTAGTTGAATTCTACCTACACAACCTCACCTTAACTGACATGAATGTTTGGGATCCCAATGCAAAGTTGGGAGACTTGTAGCTAATGGCCCTTGCATCTTGAATGAGTCATGAGGACGCCATGGATGAGGAGGCGAAGAGAGTATTGGTAAAAGAAGAAAAATAACCCCTCTACATGAGGGTGAAGCGAATAAGTTCCATGGTTTTAATCAGTAATCACAACGTCATTTCCAATGATGCTAAGTTTGCACCTAGATACCTTACCACCCAAGAGAAGGCCATCTCCCACTTTGAGGACACTCTCAGTTTGTTGGGGAAAGAGATCCAACAAGCATGTCAAAGAAGATGGAATACACTGCCACATAGTATCCACATTAGGGAGTACTACTCTCCTGAGAGATTGAGGAATGCATTAGAAAGAACACCTTTGTACAAAGAGGCATACAAAGATTGGAGATCAATTGGATTGGACTTAAGTTTAGTCCACCTTTTTTATTGGGTTTACAAGAAGGAAGGAAGGAAAGGAATCAGTGGGAATACATAGAGAAAAATGCAGGCTTCTATCCTCATGAAGACATGCCATCTACAGAATCTTGGGATGTCAGAGAGGCCACTAGGGTCATGAAAGACATTGACATAGATGACTAGGTTTCTCAGAGGGTGAGAAACAATTTCAATAGGGGGTAATGATAAGGCTCATCAATAGGCATATTATATGGGTCACAATGCCATCCTCGAGCTTATTAAATTAAATTTTTCTCACATTTATCTAAAACATTTGTTATATTATTCTTAGTGTGAGTAGTAAAGATGTATTACTATGCATGTGGTCTAATGTGTGTTAAATGCGGGAATTGGAGCAATTTTGAGTTGACTTGAGTGTAGGAACTTGGAGTAGACAAGAAAGAGAGATTCTAGGAGGTGTTCCACCTCCTTAACTCCTCAAATCATTCGAAGATCCCCCACTCTATCTCATCGACTTGATGTCATTGGTAGCCAAGCAGGCCGATTACATTGGAAACCGAGCTATTGCAAGTCAAGGAAGAGTTATATTCACCTATTCTCAAGTTAGGGAGTCAAATATCCCTATTTTCAAGGGATTTTTTGGTCGCTCCACTTTTGTATAAATAAATAAGCTAAGGGACTCATTAGGATTCAAGGTTTTATTGTAGCCAAGAGGTCATTAAGGTGAAGCACATTTGACTTTTATTTTCTTATGTGGTCAACACCTTGTGAATGATAATGAGAAGGTTTGTTTTGATCCAAAACTTAGTTAACTCAAAGTGTTGAAGCTCTTGGGTTAGGGCCCAAACCTACTAGGAGAAGTTCCTCTCTTGTATCTATATTCTTAGTCTAGAATGTTAATTAATTATTGAATTTTATTCGTCTTTCTTTTAGCTTAGAAGATTGATTATGTCATTTCTTATTCATGTTTCCATTATCTTAGGGGCGTAAATTAGTTCTTGCAGTTTAGTAGAGTAAAATACATCAAAAATATTGTGACAGTGATCCCTCTCTCATCTCCCTCATGGGATCATGATTAGAGGATCCCACTCTCACAGCCCAAAAATAAACTGTGATTTCCTATTCATTGCATAGATCAAGTTTTGGCATTAGTTAGTGTTGTAGCAGCTAGAACGACCCTCCAACATTTTTCCTTAGCTTCATTTTGGAGCCTCCCTACCAACTGTCCTTAGCATCATGTCTTGCACTAACATGTACTTATGCATAATTTGAGTTTCTGCGACTTATTAGCTTGTGTTTTGTCACAAGTTCTCATTCCACTCGCAAGATGGCATCCTGAGACTTGGTCATTAACTCGATGGCGTGCTCAATTGAAGAATTGCACAGAAATGGATGGCAACCAGCCTTGCTCTCCAGAATTGCATAGAACATCTAGGCATCTTGTTACTCTCCATAAATTCATAGAGCAAGCAGACAAACCTCCCTTTGAAAATTGTGCAGAGCAGCCCATCACTAGGCTTTCTGTCAAAATTTGCACAGATCTAGCTCGCTGCTTTGGCTTCAGTCTAGAAATTGTGTAGAGCTTGAGGGGTAGCCAAAGCTACTCAACCTAGAAACTACACAGAAGTCATCCAAAGGCTTGTAGTCCCTTGCATGTGCTCCCAAGTTGACTGGTTCTCTCGAGGACTGACCAATCATTCTTTGCATGCATGGGATGTTTTTTACTGAAAAAGAAAAAAGCATCCTTAGATTTTACGAATCTATTTTTAGTAGCTAGGAGTTACATGCAAAAGTCATTTTAGAAACCTCCCGCTAAGTGTCGTTGTTTCCTAGATTTGTGGCATGTGCACCATAAGCCTCGATCTTATCAAAACTATTTATTTGACCCTTTAGAGCTCATTCTTCACTTCCATCTTGGAGCACTGACATTCCCCATCACATCTACGATCATTCAACACACTTAACTCAACGTTTTCTTGGTAAGTCCACTTTTCATGTCTTCTACTGCTTTTTTGTCTCCTTTTGTATTTTGGTTTGTGTGAGTGTTGTTTGCTTGGTTTTTTTATACGCTTGCTATCATTTTAATGAACATTACCATGTAGAAGAATCATTTCAAGTTTTTCATTGCATCTCGCAGTTTTCGCATGCATGACATTGTTTTTTCACTAATGGTCATTGTTGCGGTGACTCGCTTCACACACTTGTTTTCCCATTTACTAAATCCTGCACTCACTATTTGCATGTATGTTCATTCACTCTTGTCTGCACTAAGGTTGACATATGCATTCAACCCTTTCATGTTTTTAGTTGTCCGTTGGCAAGTTTGGGTGGCCTTGGCCCATGCCATGCCTTGCCCAGCATGCACTGCACATTGCTGAGAGTGAAGGTTCTGCCTTCCTCCCATAAATTACATAGATTTTTTCCAACACTAGCCTTCCAATATTTCTCTACACAATTCAGAGAGGCAGCGCCCCATTGGCCCTCGAAATTGTGCAGATGCAGCTAACTGAGTTGCAGTCATTACTAACTAGAACTACACAATGTGCAATTTCATTCCTTAGCAGGCCAATGTGGAATGTGCTTTGCATAGTTTCAATAATCAGTCATTTGACTAACATTCTGGACTATGTTCTGCACAGTTCTGGCAGTTAGTCTCCCAGCCTCCTAGTGAAAATTGCATAAACCTTCTAGTCAGTCACCTAGGTGTGTTGCATGTTATTCCTCAAGTTTATTTTGGTTTTCAACTAACAGATTACTTTCCATGAGTGTTCCTATGTCTCTAGGTATTGCAGGTGTTCATCAATCTCTCAATAATATAGGTACAATGGCTTCCAAGAGAGTAGGCTAAAAGGACACCATTAAGAGTGCAACTGGAGTTACAGTCAAGAAAGTGTCTATGAGCTTGCTCATCTATGAAGACTCTAAGCTATTCATAGACAATAAAATCAAGATTAAATTACATGACATCAATGACATGTTTTTAGGCACATTTGAGGATAATATAGAAGACCATAGGGTCTATGTTAACATACACAAGTCTTCCTTGTACTGGATTGCATGCAGGTATCTCGTGTTTCCATGCGCGGACATGATCCACTAGATTGTCTCGCATAATGATCCAAAGAGAATAATGTTGAGAATTGTTAGTGGAAAAAAACTCACTACCTTCAGGGAAAAGGACATTCAGGTGATGTATGACTCTCCGTAGACAGTGATCACAATGGATGCACCCTTCACCAAACCCAACAGTAGTGCGAAATCAAGAGACATCTTGAAGAACTTGGTGAGAAAGTTGTTTAAGTTCATGATGACACCCAAACAATTTTATAGGAAAAGGATATTGCGGAAGGCATACCAACTCTTGGTCATCTTTTCATGTTGTTTATATGACCAAGAGAGCACAAATACCTTCCCATATAGCTGGTTGATTGTGTTGGATTAGCTGGCGAAAGAAGGAAGACCTTTCAACTGGTTTGACAGGTTGGCTCTCGGGTTGAAGGAACAAGTAATAGAAGCCCTCCATTTGCCCAAGGGTTAGCAAAAAAATCTTTTCATGTCCGGGTACATACTTGATGCATTCTATGGCCGTCAATAGTTCCCATGCTTGGGTTGGGCATGGACACCTTCAGAAACCTCTGTGCACACTTATTGCAGGTTGTTCTTTGAATGAAGCTTCCATGGAGTCATCATACAACTATTAAAACACTTCGTCACCTTGGTATACAACATGATCTTTGAGTAGGATCTGCCTTGCATGTCGCAAGAAGCAATGGAGGCATTAATTGACATAGCAAATTGGTATCCTCACACCTTGGCACAATCATCTAGATGTACAACGAGGAGATGGCTCTGCATGTTTTTCTGAAGTTTTCCATGGATTAGTTAGTCATGCAAGAAGTTGCATATCACATCTTAACAGGGTTGTCAATGAGAATGCAGAAGAAGAAGAAGGCACCTCGATCCACTCTTCCTTTGTGGATCAAGTTGTATGATATCCAAAATCGCAAGCATGTTGAGGCTGATACAAAGGAATTCAAGAGGTTCACCTTCGGCACCAGAAGTTTCAATCCATATGACCTGCATTTCTTAGTGAAGGACCGTTGTGCGATAGTGTATCATCCTTGGATCCACAATGTGTGTCATTGGCCTGAGCAAGACCCATGGAGATATTGCTACAACTTCTCTAGGCTCAATGAACTAGTTAGAATGGTTGTAGAGTGGTTAGTAGTGTAGAAGGAAACAACCTCTCAGAGAGAAGAAGCAGAGGGAAATAAACTTGTCGTTCACAAAGGCAAGACGAAGGTTGCTGATAGTGCAGAGGTGGAGCAAAGTTGCAAGTTCAAAGCAGATCCACTTGTGTTAAGAGAAACTTTGGAGATTAAGGTAAAGAGGTGATTATGCGACAAGAGGATCACACAAAGGCAAAGAGAGAAGAAAAAGCTAGAGGAAGAAGAAAAGGAGTTGTAAGAGTTGAAGCAAGAACTTAGGGAAGAACAAGAGCTGTGCATAAGAGAGAAGGAAGCGCATCAAGAACAGGAATAGCGAGAGGTGCAAAATGCACATATTGATGAAATTGTGCCCATACAGGTTATTGATTCATCTGAACAACTGGTACATAATAGATAGGGTGAGAAGTCATGGGAGCAGGACCTTTCTCAAGACATTGAATAGATGCTAGGGCAGATGGACATGGATATGGTTCAATGAGACTTAGATCAGGACATTGACCTCATGCCTCAAAACCAAGAGGTCAACCCACTGGCTTCACCAAATCTAAAAGAAAATCAATTCCCAAGTGATCAAGGAGATAGTAAAGTCCTTGAGGACAATCTGGAAGTAGATGTGCACAACATATCTTTCGATGAGTCACAACACAGAGTTATGAAGTCATGTGAAGTGCCCACTTCGGATGTCCATGTATCTCCTGCGTAGTTTGAAGAGGGGTTGATCATGTCTAATGTGCACAAACATCTAGCTACATTGGCCGATGCTACAAGGGAATATGCCAAAGCCACAATCTCAAGCGTTCGATTCTTGATAGCTGAGAATGAGCACATGCATAAGTAGCTACAAGTAGGGAGAAGAACAAGTTACAACATCCACCAGAGAAGAGTTGAGGAGAGCAATATTAGATGAAGTATCGCCTTTTAAGATAGTCATGTGGAATTTGTACTTTAGGTTCGTCACCATGCATAAGTCAGTTGTTAATCTCAATGGTTAGTAGCAGCACTGTACTAGGAGAGCATGTATCTTGTCAAACCTACACACTCCTTTTGATCACATGCAGATATGGAGAATGATGTAGAAGGGAGCCCCGTTACACTTGCAAAATATGATGAAGTTGAAGGCAATGGACTTGAAGGCACGCATCCAGAGTCATATCTGAAACTATGAGGAACTTTTGTAGCTCATCACCAGCTTGCAGGCTTCACATGCATGAGGTGCTTAGGAGCATGGATGTCATTGTGCACATGCATGCAATCCCATCCATTAGCACACTCACCAAGGTGAAGACAAACAACCAAGTCCAATTGGAGCTGGATATGTACTTTGATCAGTTAATGCACATAACCACTAGCACAAACTTGGATATGAGTGCAAACACTATGCACTGGTATGTTGTTGGTTCGGCTACACTCAAGACTATGATGCGCATGTTATCTGACTAATTGGACAGAGATGCCAAATTAGTTTACCTAGTTGCAATAGAGGCAAGGGTTCACTTTCAGAAGGATGTCACCACAAATTACACAGACACCATAACAAACTACTAATCTTGGCATCAGTTCACCACCATCGATCATCGAGAGTATGTTGAAGAGTTAGTCTTCGCATAGATTTTTGAGTCTTAGTGATATCTTGCATGGTTTAATCAAGCCTATTTTTGTCTCACATGCATACATGTGTAGATTGTAATGTAAACATGTTGTAAAAGTGAAAGACCAAGTGTCAATAGTAGAATGCAACAATCATGTGTAAGTTGAAGAGTCATGAGGGTAGGTGAAGGGTCACAAAGGGGAATGTCAAGGGTCACCCCACCATTTTCTATTTATAGAACCTAACTCATTATAAAGGGTTTTTGGATCCAAGCTTCCTATAGGTATAACTTAGAGAAATCTTGGAGTATATTGTAACGAGACTTGGCTTCTCCATAGTGCAAAGCTAGTACATCTCTTTGGAGGAGCAAGCGGAAGTGATTGTAATGTTCTGCTATCAGGGCTAGTGATTGTCATGGTTGTATGTATGATTGGATCTTTCACTCTTTTAATATAATAGAGCCAGAACGTTTCATGCATATATTTTTATTGTAGTTCTGATATCTCGATTACTTTAATGATGTATGTAGTTATAATTTATGCATGTATGTATGGACTATTTTGTATGTGCTTGTATGAATCTTATCAAAGCATCTTTTTGATATAATCCATCACTTTGGATCATCAGCTATCCTTCTTTCCATCTCATGATGTCTTTCTACTTGTGTGTTCCCTTTCAAGATGCGTGATATCACAAGTTTCCAGTGGGTGCACTCTTCCCCTTCTGTGTGTTAGAGCCTTTCATGCACCTTCCTTGACTTGTTGTAAGGTCACACCTTTGCTACCAATAAGGACATCTTACTTACCTCTACGCTCAACCACAGTCAAGGAAATATCGTACAACCAATTGTTGGGACTCCTACTCCAAATGGTCTGATATCTAGTTGGGACTTCTTACCGTGGAGATCCCCTAACATGTTGGCAGGTCCAGCATCATCAACAATTAGATAATTTTTATGAATCCTTGGAAATATTTGCATTTGTTATTTTTCTTCTCATGATTTCATAGATTAAGTTTTAACATTAGATATATAACCTTTTCCAAATTCAAATCATCTTTTCCACATTAATGTGTAATGATTTGTAAATGAAAAGAGAAACACGTGTAGATGTTATTGTAGGGTTGTTGATCTATGGGAAAGTACTCCCTTCACCAACTCCATTTATGGCTTCTCCACCTTTTGTTAATGCATGCCAACCCATGTTCTAAACCTTTTTTATTCAGTCACCATGAGCAAGCAATCTTAGCCCAAATTCAGCTTTCTTGAAGTACTGGGCTTTGATAAGGGTGATGATCACATTCCCCACACTTTACACAACTTTCATACACCATTAAAACACTTCATCTCACCATTCTTGCCCTTAAAGCCCTCTTAGCCAACTTCCTATAGCATTTCAGGACATCATGTAGCAGTACAAGAATCCTATAGCAAAATCCTCTAACTCACCTGTAGCAGTGTGTGTTGACCTTGTTTTGACCTGCAATGATAACCTAGCCTAGGTTAGGAGTAGCTTAACCCCTTAGCTTGGAATCCATGATCATAAGTGCCACCTAGACCAATCCTTTCACTCCTTTTTCCTTCATGCAAGATTAGATAACATTACTTCTTTTATTTCTGAATTTAGCAGTTAGAAATTTATTTACTCTGTAAATGTGAATTAGATAGTGAATGCATGCATTCTTCAATTATGAAATGGTAGAATAATCTTCTATTTTCAAGAAACCTTGATAGCTAGATGATTGGGTGTAGGTTAACATAGTTTCCTTTCTGCAAACTAGCATAAGGTTTGTGTCCTTTCATAGCATTATAATTTGGCATATTTCATTTTTTGAGTTGAAAAGTATTTAGTTTCTCTACACTAAGACTAGCCTTTACATTCTTCTATCAATAGTTAGACTCCTTTTAGTTCAGTAGAGGGATGGTATGGAACCCTAATGATCAAGTGACCCAGTTGAGGGTTGCATGAGTAGAATGATGCATCTATTGTGTATATAGCAATGGCACCTTTAAGTTTGTATGAAACCCTAGGTTGATAAAGTAAAGTTGAAGAGCCTCTAGAAGTTCTAGTACTCTTGGTGCAATACCAGGGCTCACCACATGGTTATATGATATCAAGAAAACAAGTTGGAGGAAGTACTTTCATACAAATATCTCAAATCAATATCTCTCACAAGCTCTGTTGGACTTATAGTATTGAGAAAAACATAAATGTATGGTAGAAACCTTATTTAGGGCTTGAAAACAATTATAAATCAATAATATTTGGATATAGGATAAAACAAACACCTATTTGAGTCTCTTCTTACCTTTTTTATTTCTTATGGAAGTGAGGTTTGGGGATGTAGTGCCTTCAAATAGTCTTAAAGAAAGATACAAAAGAAATTTATAACCTATAATCTCAAAATTAAAAGAAATGCACCTTATCCTATCCTCATAAAAATAAGACTCCTCCCCTTGCACCCTCTCCTCCAACCCCCCCAACCCACATTTGAGTACATGACTATGTTTAGGTATCTAATGTATGACAAGTGGTTAAACAACATGGAAGGTAAGAAGCTTCCTAAATTTGCTTCAAACTTTAGAAAAAACACCTTAGGCATAAGTGAGAATGGAATAAGGATGCTCAACGATGGCTATACCATTGGAGGATAAAGGAAGATATTATTTTGTATAATAAGGATCACACACACACACACACACACACACACACACATATATAAACTAGTGGATTTAACAAGTTGAACTTGTACTTAAGTGACAAGGGGTCAATTTTAGCCACTACCACCATAACCTCGAGCCATACCAACGTAGTCCCTTGCATGGCACATAGGAATAATTGCGGGTTTGAACTAACAACACCACACAGATAACTTAATAATACACTCTATCGCCAATTGACCTACACCCCATGGGTTGTAATAATGATAAAAGAAATTGTGGTGTTAGAAAGAGTTAGAGGGAAAAAGGAAATAGCGATAATATCAAGATGTGATCAATAATTCTGGTGTGATAAAGTGTCAAAGGGAAAAAGGAAATAAAGATAATATAAGAATGTGATCAATGCAAATCTAAAAAATTAAAAGTATTTCTATTTCTTGATTAGTGTAAATAAAAAAAGAAGCATTGCCAAAATAAGAACAAATTATTGTGAGATCCATATTCAAATTAAGGTTTGTCAATTCTTATAATACCATCAGATGAAAGAGCGTCTTGAATTTGTGATAGTAAGAGGCTTAAATATGAAAATCACTTTCTGATCACCTATGGGCTAATTAGATCCAAATTTCAAAATATTTATCACTGTACTAAACTTCTATAAAACTTATTGATTTTAAAAATAAAATACAAATAAATTATAAAAAAGTCCAAATAATGTATTGCCTCCTCCTCATCATCATCACCATTATATATAAAATAATATTCTTACATATATATGAACTATAATAAAAACAACTTATCAACTAACACAACCACAATAGTAAATAGGTTAATATACATAGAAGACATCAT
Source organism: Pinus taeda (assembly GCA_000404065.3). Lineage (NCBI taxonomy): Eukaryota > Viridiplantae > Streptophyta > Pinopsida > Pinales > Pinaceae > Pinus > Pinus taeda. The sequence goes on along the minus strand of APFE031713545.1, from coordinate 60,903 downwards.
TTTCCAATATTTATATCCTAATCAACTTTTATAATAAAACCAATCCACATAATTTAATACATTATTAATATAATATTAGTGTAATATTAATTTATTAAAACATTACCTTAAAATAATATTAATTATTTATATTTAATATTAAATCCATGTTTAATAATGATTAATATTAAACGTTAAATTTATTATAACTAATAATAATTTTGTTATAAACCTAAAATAATAAAAACTAATATTGTTAAAATCCTAAAGTAATAAAACCTAAAACATAAATAAACTTACCTAAATATGGTGTATCAGTTTATGAGTGTCATCATTTTCTAAACAACCAAGGACGATAAGTATGAAAGTATGATTGGGCCTTAAAACAACTATTGGATTCATTGGAATCCTTGGAAATGCATAATATTTGGCGCCGATTGTGAAACCAAAACCTTATTTTCTACCCAATTCAAGGTCGTATGTGAATAAAGACAAATGGGTGAGGTTATATGCAATTTTTTTTTTTTTTTTTTTTTTTTGCGTAATTCAAGGTCGTATGCAATAAAGACAAATGGATGAGGTAGTATATATAATACCCCTCTATGGTTATGTAAAGATCTTTATTCGGAATGAATTGTTTGTAGTGTGGGTCTAGGAAACCATAAGAAAGTTAAATGTAAATACTACATCATGATGTATTAAAGTGAATTGAATAATAAAATAAAATCAAATAAAATGGATGGGTTGGGAATGAACATGAGATAATGATATTTTTACCTAAAAATCTGGAAAATATAAACTTTCTTTATTTACTCTTAAAAAGCTTTAGGAGTGAATTAACATGATTTGAGTAGATTGGGAGAGAAAAATTAATAAATATCATAGTGTGGGAAAAACACTAGAAAAAGTTGAATAAAACATCGTGATGGAATAGGTAAGTTTTAATAAATAAATAAAATACTTCTCTAACAAAATAAGAAAAGGCTAGGCTATGAGATTGGTAGACCCTAAAAAGCAGGACATCGCTAAGGAAAGTCTGCTAGTGGAAGTAAGGCATAAAAATGCCTTGACAGGAATCACGAGAGGTTGTTGATTCTAGGGGAAAGGAAACTCTCAGCTCGGTGAACTTGTGGTAGAGGTTTGCAGTTGGGTGGAAAATTGCTCATCCCAAAGCATTCCAATTGGTATCATGATTAGACTTTTGAAATTCTAGAATATTGCAGAAGTTAGTATGTGATGTGTTAATTTGAAATGGTTTTCTTTCAATTATACATGTTGTTTTTCTTCCTAGTTATAAATAAGTATTGTTTGGGTATGATATGAATGGAGGAAATTATTTTGTATTAAGTATGTACATGGGTTACAAGTAGAAACAATAGGGTTGGATAGATTGCTTAAAAGAAATAATCATTTGATAGTCTTTACCATATCAACATGAATGCATATTTGATATTTATAAGTAGAGTTACGCTCAATTATTGATAAAAGAATTTCAGGTCTGTATATTGTGATACTTTTGTTGAGTTAGATTGTATACTGTTGCGATTTTGCCTAATTAGTACAAGATAATTTTCTAAATGGTTACTATCATTTTTATACCTTAATGTGTTATTAAATTTAAGTATGGGGGTTTTACGCAGTGCATTATATTAGATATTATTTTGGGATTCAATTGCGTTAAGTAAGTCATTCACGTATGACCATTTCCATGAGAGGTAGTCGTAACTGACTAATTTCTCATGATTTTTGAATAGTTCACTTAGCACTCATTGATCGGGTGATGCTCACAGGGGTGAAGAAGTGGGATTGAAACTAGTGAAATGTGGAGAACGAATCACATAGCATCAATCATCACTTCCGGGGCTTGCACCCGGTAACCAGGACTTTCCCAGGAGGTCACCCATCCCAGATCTCCTCTGGCTCAAGCGCGCTTAACTGTGGAGTTTTTTCCCACAATCAAGCCCACTTAGCTTGCTACCCCATTTGCAAACCTTAGCAAGTATTGTGCCTCATGAACCATTCAAGTAGAGATCCCTTGACTCTTTTTGAATTTAAGTATGGGGGTTTACGCAGTGCATTATATTAGATATCATTTTGGGATTCAACTGCGTTAAGTAGGTCATTCACGTATGACCATTTCCATGAGAGGTAGTCGTAACTGACTAATTTCTCATGATTTTTGAATAGTTCACTTAGCACTCATTGCATCGGGTGATGCTCACAGGGGTGAAGAAGTGGGATTGAAACTAGTGAATGTGGAGAACGAATCACATAGCATCAATCATCACTTCCGGGGCTTGCACCTGGTAACCAGGACTTCCCAGGAGGTCACCCATCCCAGAACTCCTCTGGCTCAAGCGCACTTAACTGTGGAGTTTTTTCCCACAATCAAGCCCACTTAGCTTGCTACCCCATTTGCAAACCTTAGCAAGTATTGTGCCTCATGAACCATTCAAGTAGAGATCCCTTGACTCTTTTTGAATTTAAGTATGGGGGTTTACGCAGTGCATTATATTAGATATCATTTTGGGATTCAACTGCGTTAAGTAGGTCATTCACGTATGACCATTTCCATGAGAGGTAGTCGTAACTGACTAATTTCTCATGCTGTTTGAATAGTTCACTTAGGACTCATTGCATCGGGTGATGCTCACAGGGGTGAAGAAGTGGGATTGAAACTAGTGAAATGTGGAGAACGAATTACATAGCATCAATCATCACTTCCGGGGCTTGCACCCGGTAACCAGGACTTCCCAGGAGGTCACCCATCCCAGAACTCCTCTGGCTCAAGCGCGCTTAGCTGTGGAGTTTTTCCCCACAATCAAGCCCACTTAGCTTTCTACCCCATTTGCAAAACCTTAGCAAGTATTTTGCCTCATGAACCATTCAAGAAGAGATACTCAGTCAGTTATGACTACCTCTCATGGAAATGGTCATACTTTGAATTACTTACTTAACGCAGTTGAATCCCCAAAATGATATCTAATATAATGCATTGCGTAATCCCCGATACTTAAATTCAAAAAGAGTCAAGGGATCTCTTCTTGAATGGTTCATGAGGCACAATACTTGCTAAGGTTTTGCAAATGGGGTAGCAAGCTAAGTGGTCTTGATTGTGGGGAAAAACTCCACAGTTAAGCGCGCTTGAGCCAGAGGAGTTCTGGGATGGGTGACCTCCTGGGAAGTCCTGGTTACCGGGTGCAAGCCCCGGAAGTGATGATTGATGCTATGTGAGATTTGTTCTCCACATTTCACTAGTTTCAATCCCACTTCTTTACCCCTGTGAGCATCACCCGATGCAATGGGCGCTAAGTGAACTATTCAAAAATCATGAGAAATTAGTCAGTTACGACTACCTCTCATGGAAATGGTCATACGTGAATGACTTACTTAACGCAATTGAATCCCAAAATGATATCTAATATAATGCACTGCATAAAACCCCCATACTTGAATTCAAAAAAGAGTCAAGGGATCTCTACTTGAATGGTTCATGAGGCACAATACTTGCTAAGGTTTTGCAAATGGGGTAGCAAGCTAAGTGGGCTTGATTGTGGGTAAAAAATCCACAATTAAGCGCGCTTGAGCCAGAGGAGATCTGGGATGGGTGACCTCCTGGGAAGTCCTGGTTACCGGGTGCAAGCCCCGGAAGTGATGATTTATGCTATGTGATTCGTTCTCCACATTTCACTAGTTTCAATCCCACTTCTTCACCCTTGTGAGCATCACCCGATGTAATGAGTGCGAAGTGAACTATTCAAAAATCATGAGAAATTAGTCAGTTACGACTACCTCTCATGGAAATGGTCATACGTGAATGACTTACTTAACGGAATTGAATCCCAAAATGATATCTAGTGTTATTAAATGTTACATGTAGTAAAGAGTTTAACATATTTAAAGTATAAAGGTAATTAATTTGATTTATAATAGAACAACTAGTTTTCTAGTCCTAAGCAAAGTTCGCAAGGAAATTATTAATCTCTTACTATGTAGTAGGCTAACACTTTGTATGGAAGTGGGAAGCTGATGTAAACAGACGCAAGGATTTATGAAATGTTTCAGTGAAACTACTAGTCACAGTAGGACAAAATCCATAAATGGAGGGTTGGGATGTTTTATTTAAAAAGGGCAAGTATGAAAAATATTAGAAGAGATTTATAGGTACATCTGCTAGGTGGGTGCATAGAGCTCCAAAAACCCAGTACCAGATAAGAAGAAATTGACAAATGGATTAACTATGGAAGAAGCTGAAAAAGAAAATACTCGCTGTCATAAACCGACTTTAAATTCCAAGTCTAAATTGTTAGACACGGAGAGTCTGCAAGCCTCAGAGATTTTGGTCGCAGTTTATACTACCAAGATTCTTATTCGATTAGGATAAAACACAACTTAGTTATATGTAAAGGTAAGATAAATTTTCAGTAAATTTACTACAACAGACAAACTAGTAATAATAAGTGAAGCAAACAATGTCACACATGGAGTTAATATGATGATATTTTGAATAAATTCACCCTACCAATGTACATATGGAGTTATAAAATAAAGGAAACTAGAGGAAACTAATAAACAGAGGAGTCATAACAACATATGATAAATTCTATATAGAGAGCACGTACAAATATATTTACAGGATTTATTAAACCCCATAGGGTGATAAAGAACTAAACATACTACGTTTCATTTGAACCAATAAAAGGGAAAAGCATAGGCTAAGTGAACCTTAGTGCACTATGATTTAACAATACATCATATATATATATATATTATATATATATATATATATATTTATATAATATATATATTATACCAGTAGAAGACAATAAATAACCATAACTCTTTTCCAAAGGTAAGTGAAGAACAATTGTAAAGGATAAATTAAATGGCGAAATAACACAGTATCTAACCAACTATTGGGAATTAAAATGCATACATAGGAATACATTGGAAATCCATTTTTTATTAAACAACCAAGGTGACTCAAAGTCTCCATATTAACTTAAATAAAAATTAAAATTCTTCACTATTCATGGGTGGTATACCTAGTTGCAGTTTGGTAAAACAACTACTAGGTTGCTGTAAGAAAATGAACAACAACCTCAGGGAAAAAATAATAATACAAAAACATCTAGAAACCCTCTCCATTATAAAGGTGTTATGGTCCCCCTCGGAAATTTTAAATAGGAAACTAACACAAGCCGCTGCATTGATGCAATCTAGAAGGGGCACGAAGGTGTTAGTTGAGGAGTGAGAATTGAACAATGAGAAAATGAGCTAAAGATCAAACTTGTTCCGTAACCTATACCTGGTAACACCATGAATGAAATCAAGAGTTAGTGGAGGTGTAAGAAATTAACACTGTGAAACAAATAACAATAAAACTAAATAAGTTTAGGGAGGGAAAAATAATCACTTTTAGCACCGCTATTCTAGCGACAGAACTAGAATCTTGAGAAATACTACTGGCATAAAGGAAAAAATACAATATTATAACATTTGGTAAATGTAATAAGGAAGAATAATAATGTAAAGCCCTTAACTACTCTAGACAGTTACCTATTGGGAGAGGATCATCGCGCATTCCTAGCTAGAACCTAGAAATGCTCCGATGGACATGGAAGTAAGGAAAACAACATGAAATTTTTTTATCCCTGTGTCAAAGGATTGTATCTAGAAACAAATTGCTTCACAATGTGAGAAAAATTATAAATAACTATATGGGAAGAGGAAAACTACCACAAGAGTAACCTAGTTGTTGGCAGCAAAGGGTTGAAGCTGAGAAATGAGCCTGGGATAACTCACCCATCGAACCCACCTCCTGGGAAGGAGGGAAGTTAAATTGACCATGCTCAACTCAAATCACAACTTAACATAAAAAAATTAAATGAGACAAGAGGAAATTTGAAATAGGGTTATACCTGGGGTTTGCAAAGTTACTCATACAACAAGGGGTTTCCTCTTGGTTGAGAAACCAATCAGAGAACACACACCTTAACAGAGATGAATTAGGCTCTGCTCCAGACTACACAATTGGAAGAAGGCACCAGTAGTTAATTACAATACCATTTTTAAATAAATTAAAATAAGAAAGGAATGCTACCAAAAATCTCTAAAATAATGTGAGAAAATGAAAGACCTTCGCAGTAGTGAAATGTAGGGTAATATGTGAGATGAATATCATATGAAACAGGGGCCAATAGGAGCTCGAAGGAGAATGGCACCACATACTATTTCATCCTTCAGGTCACGAACATTAGTTGAATATTTAACCATTAACTCACTGTTGTGACAAATGTAGAGCTTTGGAAACAAAAACAATATCTCCCATTTTTTAGTGGGAAATTGGGTAAACTCAAACCACATCCTCTACTCAGCAGAGTATATGTCGAACTTAGCCCTAGAACAGTGGGCTAATAAATGGGACCTAACAGTCGTCAAGTGACAAAAACAAAGTGAAGTAAGGTTATGTTTTGTAAGAAGGCGAGACCACCATTACATCACCTTGAGTGATCTACATTGCTCACAAGAATCGAAACCAGAGCTCATATGATTACCATGTGAACTGAGCATGACAGGCATAACTTTCCATGAGAGTACAAGGTCACATATACCATATCCCTATCATTTTCAGTGTACTCAATGGACATAAGGATCACATTAGGGATTCAATTACAACTGTAGCGACCCCTTACAATTGTTGAAGTATTAAACAGTGGAAGTTTTAACGCACCTCAAAACGTCATGCGACTAACATATGTCTAAGGTTACACCATTGTGGGGAACCTTATAATTATGGGTTAAATCATCATGTGGGTGCAGAGCTTTGCATCATAGTTAGATTTAATGTTTAGAAGCAAGGATATGAAAATAGTAATGTTTTACAATAATACTACAATGAAAATTTAGTGTGTCACTTGGTATATAACATTTAAGAGAAAATTGGAGGAAATGAGATGTGAGTGAAGTCCAACCTACAAGGAAGTGTAATGTTAAGTAAGAGTAGAGTTGATTATTTAATTACTACATTACGTGAATTTAGCACAGTAATGAACAATAACGAAGGGAAAATAGAGATAGCTAGATAAATTTGAAAAAAGAAATTGTGTACAGTTGGGGGACATGACAAGTGGTATCAGAGCACAATTTAAATATTGGGACCCATGGAGCATCACAGAAAAAAAAAAATGTATAGTTTTGTTGACAATGTTGGACCCTCCAACATTCATGGGATATCCCTAATAAGAAATCCCAACTAGATCTTCAACCATTTGAACTAGGAGTCATAGAAATGGGTGGTAGTGTAATGCCTTGACCACCGTAGCACACAGATGTCAGTAAGATAACCTTGGGTGAGAGAAAGTGTGTGACCCTGCAGAGAGTCAAGTGTGATGCATGGGGGTTTCTAACATACGAAAGGGAAAAGGAGGTGATGCATGGGGGTTTCTAACGCATGAGCTGACTGACATCACAAGATAAAATGTGGAATAGTGCACAGATTAAAGTGACATGTTAATCCAACAACACACATCCAACAATATTCATACAAATTCATACAAATTAGTTCATAATCAAATGAGTAAGTTAAATAACATGCATTTCTAAAGGAACCGAAATAGTCCAACTGCAATAACAAAATATGAATGAAATCATGATGCCTTTGTTATTATTATTATAAGTGAAATTTATATCCATGAATACACCATTGACAACCACTAGCCCCAATAGTGGAACATTACAGTCAAGAACACCTACTCCTCTAAAGAATTATACTCACTCTACATTGTGGAGAAGCCAAGGCTCATCACAATACTCTCTAAGATTTCTAAGCCTAAGCCTAGCCAAAATCTTGACTCCCCAAAAGTCCATTATATGAGTTATGAGGTTATATTTATAACAAAGGATGGGGTGATCCTTAACATTACCCTTTGTGACTCTTTGACTACCCTCATGGCTCTTCAATTTCTCTATAAATAATTCATTACATAACTTAATGACCTTTCACATTCTGCTAATGAAACTTGGAATTTCACTTACAAATATTTGCAAATAATATTACATTTTCCACATGTACCCATATGAGACAAAATAGGCTAGAGACAACCTAACAAGACAAAACATTATGATTTTGAAGTTTGGGGAAAGAACAACTTGGAAACCTCCACTTGGTGCTTCTTGGTCACGTATTGATGCCAAGATTGGTATTGCGAGATGATGTCACCAAACCACTTGATGGTGTCTTTCTGATAGAAGGCCCTTTCCTCCATAGCATCCAGGTAATGGAACCTATGTCCAACTGATCTTGAAGCATTTCCAACACGGTATTTACCATGACAGGACCACCAATGTACTTTTGCATGTTATGTGTGCTCATATCTAAGTCATCCCTAGTTGCCTCTTGCCTTAGTTGCTCCATGTACCCATCAATCTCTAGTTGGATTGGTTCTTCGGTTTGGCCTTAGTGAGGGAGTTGATTGACAGGATCCTATGCATTCTCTCCATCACATCCAAACTCTTGTACAACCATGCATATGAGTCATGTATGATGTTGATGAACGGGACAAGCTACTCGTAGTTATGGATCAACATTCAGACCCTTGCTTTCTCCAGCTCTGCATGTGGCTTCATCTTCTTTGGAAAGTGAAGCGTGGAACCCTTATACCGCATTGTCCACTCTTGTACATGGGTGATGGAAGCATGCATGTTCCTGAGAGTTTGAACACACTCTTTACTCTACTACTGTAAACCATACATATTGAAGATTGCTTTATGCACGGTGACAAATCTGTCATAGAGATTCTGCATGGTAATCTGATACTTCAGCAAGTATCACTTTTCTCATCTCTACAATTGTGGAAAATGTACTATTATCTCTAAGTTGTTATTCCTCTTACCTCACAACCTGCAAGTTCTTTTACATTTGTTTATTCACAGCCGCCAGGAACTTAACATTTGAGCTTGTTGCTCCTGCATAGGCCAAGGCAACATTGACAAGGGAACCTGGATGCTTTCTGATATTTAAAACTATCACCCCTTTCTTCATGAATGCAAGTGATGCATGATCATCTGGAAAGTTCATTCTCCCCACCTGTACAACATCCTTATGCAACTCATCAAATGATATATTGTACACATCCATGACTTGATCATCATCAAGGAGAACGACTTCTCCTTGATTACTCAGTACTGGTTTTGGTACTAGAGGCGGTGGAGACTGAGACATGACCTTTGGTTCTTGCATCATGAGATTAGTGTCTTCATTTCGTGGCTCCTGCTCCAAGTCCATGTCTTTCACTTCAATCAGTTTCTCAATATGATGAGAAAGATCCTGATCCTGCATCTGTTCACCCTCTTCTTCAGCTATCATTCGTTCTGACTCCTCAACATGTATGGACATTGTTTTCTCTGTTAGTGTGTCGTTCCTTTATTCTTCCTACTATTTTTTATTCCCTTCTCTTTCTCTCCTTCTTAGCTTCTACTCTTCCTTCAAATTCTTCTCCATCTTCTGCAACTACGTTCTGCTTCACACAACCTTTGATTTTCTCTCTTCCTTCTCTTTTCTCTCTTTATCTGTTGCTCCCCCTTTGCCTCTACTACTAAAGCTTCTTTCTCCATGATAGGATTTTCCTTCATCTTGTAGCTTTGATTTTCCTCTATATTCTTGGAAATATTCCTCTTTCCTTTGTCCTACACTTGATTGTTGCTTATTGTTGTTGTTGTTATTACTTCCCATAGTACTACTAGTTGCAAAGAAGGCTTCCAAATTGTGGCTATACTGACCGAATCGTGGAGCTTGGAGTCACTGTAATAGTACCTCCAAGGGTTTTCTTTGTGTCAGTGAAATGTTCTGTTGATCCATGGATAGTACACCTTTGCACAGTGTTTCTTGAAAATATTGTGGAGATCATATAGATTGAAGTCTTTGGTTCCAAACACAAATTTCATTATCTCCTTGACCTCAGCATCTACATCCTTCAAGCTCTTCATCTCATACAATCTAGTCCACAAAGGAAGAGCGACCCATGGTGCCTTCTTCTTCCTATGAAGTCCTATTGATAACCCTATGGAGAGGTAATATTAGTCCTCTTAGATGTCCAAATTATCTATGGCATACCTTGCTAGAACATGCGGATGCATCTCTCTACCAAGCACTCTGATGAAGGTGACATCTGGTGATGGATACTAATCTGCAATCTTAATTATCGCCTCTATTTTTTCTTAGGACATGCATGGTGGATCTTTCTCAAATATCAGCTTGTATAATGAGATGATGAAATGGTCATTCAACCTTACCATTACTCCTCGGTAGCTACAGTCGGAAAGAAACTTGCAATAAATATTGACAATAGTCTCTTTCATTGTCCATGTCTAGCTCATGCCAATAAACTGTTTCTGGGCACAAATTGCATCCAGTAAGTATGAGGACATGTATAATATCGCTTTCTCATCCTTGGGAAGATTTTGCATGTTAGTCACATGGATTTTAGCTAATGAATCAACAATTCTGACCAGTTGAATGGTATTCAATCTGTCATCAACTAGTCTAATACAACTACCCAACCTTCAAGAAAGGTCTTTGTGCTCCATTGTTTGTATATTTGACAAGTAAACATGATCAAGAATTGGTAGGCCTTCCTGAGATAATTTTTCTTGTAAACATGATTGGGTATATGTCTAAACTTTGACAACTTTTTCACCCAGAGTTTGACTATATCTCTCACATTCAACTAGCTATGGGTGGCATAGAAAAGTGTGTATATGTTCCTCGTCAGCTGAGGTAAATGATACATTTGATGAAATTTCTCTACCCTAAAGTTGGAAAGTTATATGCCATTGGCACTATTCAATGTCATAGTCTTTAGATCTGTGTGTGAGAAAATACAACTGATAATGTCTGCACATGGGAAGGCGGGGTACCTACATGCAACCTTGTATAAGCCGCAATGTTGGATACTGATATATACATGTCTATCTTCTAATATATTCCTTGAAGTCCTCTGCAAAAGTATCCTTGATTTTTTGCCATGTCAATTTTATGCCCTTCTCAATAAACAACTGAGTGTTTGCATAAACTGGCATATTAACTGACATTTTCTCATCTACTTCCCTAGTACTACTCTCGATAATTTCCTTTGGTGCATCTCTCTTAGAGGTCAAGTTAACTATCATTGCTAGAGATATGATCAATAATTGATGTACCTGGAGATAGATATGACACTCATGGCATGGAAATGTTAGCTTAAAACTAAAAGAAACCTCAATACAAGACCAAGAAACAAATCAGGCTCATGATAGGAAAGACTGGAAAATTTTGGTTCATAGAGGTGAATGGCTTGCTGACTGGAACTGTGAAATGCACAGTTCAGTCTGGACATAGGCCAATAGAGAATACGAATTGCGTAGTCTCAGTGGGAAGGACTGGGAGGCTAGCTCTTGGAGTTGTGTAGTGTGGAGTTGGAGCCAGTCTAGGTAAACCTCTACATAATTCCATAAGCCATGGTTGAGTCCTTGAGATCCTAAAATGTGCAATGCATGCAAGGGAATGCAAGATATGGGTAAGGGAAGCCAAAATCTGCCCAAGAGGAGTGTGAAATTGAGAAAATATGAAGGATGATGTGATTTTGAGTGCAATTATAACTGAGTTTTGATGCATGCAAGTAAAACAAATACATGAATCAATGAAAGTGAAGGAAAATGAAGCAAGTGAAGGGAGTCTCCGCAATGACAACTGTTAGTGCAAAAACTAGGTAATGCATGCAACACTTGGGAAAGGCAATGAAAAACTTGAAATAACACTTCTACAAGATAAAAAAAAGCTAATACATGAGCATTCATTCAATAAAAAAAAGTGAAACAACACTCCCACAAGCTAAACAACCAAAAGCAACAAAAGACTAGAAAATAAAAACTTACCCAGAAAAGCGACGACGATTGCACCGAACGTTCCTTGATCTCATAGGGAATGTCAGAGCTCCAAGATAGAATGTGAAAATTAGCTATAGCAGTGCTAATTAAATAGATTTGGTTGATTTAGGGTTTATGATGCAATGGCAAAAAATCAAGGAAAAAGAGACACTTGGTGGAATTTTCCAAAATAACTCAAGTGCCTCCTTCAGACTATTATAATTAGATCCCAATTTTTTAGGGATGCTTTTTCAATTTTTTCATTTTTGGGAAAATATTCCATGCATTTCCCCGAGAGATTGTGTGGTTCTGGGAAGGACTGGGCAACTCACTAGCTCATGCACTGAGCATCTTCTTAGCAAGATGCTTCTACATAATTTTTGGGTTGAGTAGCTTTGGGTTTCTTCTCATGCTCTGTGAAATTTCCCAGCTAAAGGTTGGCTATCAAGTAGCACTGCACAATTATTGAGCTCAAGGCTCACTATCATCTTAGACTACAAAATTCTTGAGAGCAAGGTTGGTTGGCCTCAAGGATTGCATAGTTCTCTAAGGCAAGCCCGAAACTAAGTGCAAACCAAGTCAAGAGATTAACTTATCGGTTAGAGATTATGTCAGGTGAGAAAACACAAGACATGATGGAAAGTATGATGCTCAATCAAAGCACAAGTACCTGGATTAGTGCAAGATGAGATGATATGATTAAAAGGAAGGCTCCAAAACAAAGCGTGGGAAAACGTTTAGAGTGTGGTTGTAGCCACTATATCATTAGTGACACACTGGTACAAGTCCAGCTCTTTGTATGGACCTTATCTTGTGCAAATCGAGTCTAACTCTTCTGGAAGTATTTTTCAATTCTTCATTTGTCATAGCTTCTTCACTTAGCTTGAGTTTAATATTCTAGTCCTTACTATTCTCTCTATCGACAACGCACATACCGAGCTAAGTTGAACTGAGTTGGTTCAATTAGGGATAAGGGGCATATAAATGCATAAGTAATATAGAATGTCAGCGTTTTAGTTTCACCTCTAGTGTTTCTCTACTACCAAGAGTCTTGGAGAGTACCTTAACGGAGTCACCTCAGGAACATAAGCATTGCTCCACTTCTAGTGAGCCTAGAAAATGTCCCGTCATAGTTACTTTCTTCACATCTTTGTGCAGGAAGGCTTTCTCTTCTTTCAACTTTTATTTTGTTTACATTTTTATTTTTATTTTTATTTTTCAAAGAATTGTGCATAGGCACTTACTAATTTCATGAGGTGGAAGAGGGATTATAACTTATTGAGAGAAGAAGAGGTTTCCCCTACACATAAGGATATTTATATATACCTTTGACATACTTGTTAAGGTTTTCCCTCTATCCTTACTCTACTAGACTAAGTTGGCAAGGGTTAACCAAATATAGAAAACCAATTAGAGTAGGTGGTACTAGTTAAGAGTGAAAACATCGTGATTTCACCATGACTCTTTTTAAAAGGAATGTATTTTCCATCAGGGTATCATTGATTAGAAGAAATGCAAGATTCTCATAATGATAGGGAACAAAGAGATAGGCAAGTGTTGATAGTTGTACAAGTTCCTCTTGGATTTCACCCTGCTTGTCTAAGAAGTCAAACACAGTTTCATGCAAAACTAACTAACGGGTGCAAAAGCAAACAAACAAAGGAAAGAAGCAAGACAAAGAAAAATAGAGTAAGCAAATCAAGAAACAAAATAAGAAAGAAAACACTACTCCTAATCCTAACCTAAGTAGAGCATAGGCCAACTCATGTGAATTGATATTTCCAATATAGCCACCGGCGTATTGGTTGGCCCATGTAGGCAACAATGTGATTGAATAGAAATATAAGAAAGAAAACCAACCAAGAAGTAAGATGTAACACTATAAACCAAAAATTTTGAAGCTTGAATGCATCCATAGAAAAGTAAAACTTGAAATCACACGAAAGGCACTCTACTGATGTATGATGGCTTTTTGTCTCATTGAGCATGGAAGACAAGCATGTACACACCTTCAGACTTGAAATATGAGAAAACATAAAGAAGGAAGAAAATTTCTATTTTTCAACAGTGCTTGCTACATATTACACCTCCAATGCATGAGCGATAGGATTATGTTATTTTGGTGGAGGATGTGAAAACTATGGAATATATTGATTTTCAATGTAAACAACAAAGTGATGAGGAGCCTGGAGAGATTCAATAGATTTCTAGTCGCAAGTGGAACTAACCTCAAGGATATGAGAACCTGACATAACCATTAGCTCGGGATGAAGTGCCTCGATAACTTGAGGGGTTTACAGTTCATCAAAATATGGATCGTCAAAGACTGATGGTTTAGAAAGATCAATGGTAGGCGAATTAGAATCCTGATCATATGAATGAATTAGAAGATCATAACAACCAATATAAAAACAACTCAAAATGAAAAACGCCATCCTCATGATTTGACAAATGATAGATATGGGGTGATGAAAAGAAAGAATCGTAACCCTCTATGTTTCTAGCAATGTAAGATAAGAGATTGGGTGGATCAGGGAAGATGGATTTGTCCATTCCATCATCAAATGAAAGATTGGCATCCCACGTGTTATGTGAATGATCGAAAGTGGCAACATCTAGAAATGAAGTTTTGCAAGGTGAAACAGAATTTGAAAAATCATGGAAGATGGCAGGATACAATGGACAAGGTGCATACAGAAGGAAGTCATCCTTCACCACAAATTCTTGTTCAGACTCCCACACATAGTCATAAAAAATAATAGCATGGGTTGGCTACTCAACGCCACCTCAATCCATAGTGGAGAAACTTGCTCGTGAACGTACCCTAGTAGGCTTACAGGGAGTGCTGGTCCTCAAACTGGATCAAATGAAACAATTTAGGGCTAAAATTATGGGGGATGAAGGGAAGATTCTTAGGGCTTTGTTCAATATGGTGACAAGGGGGAATAGGATGTTGACTGGTCCCATTAGAAGGCTCAATGATTAGATGTGACAAAATGACCTATAATAGTAATGAAGGAAATGATCGTGGAAGTGCTCAAGAGATTCATTAAGTGATTTTCACAATTTTAATTTTTTTATGGAGTGCTTTATGATCATACAGAACAACAACATGACATAATTATTTGAGCATGTGATCAAAAGAGTGTATAGGGCCTACATGAAATGTGTGAAACCATTTCTTTGCATGCCCTTCAAATGTGAAAGCGAACAACCCACAGGAAATGTCATCCAAAGGGATATCATGTCTATCATAGAAGCCATAAAAAGCAATTGTGTGCCTGAATAGGGTTGTTCCATTATCACCATTGAGATTATATATAGATAAGTCATCTATAACGCTCACCTTTTTTTCAAAATCAAAAGCATGAGAGAAACATGTCGGGGATGTGATTATGATAAAATTCATGAAATATGTGCATAAATTCAAAACAGACTTCAAATGCTCAACTTATCATTTGGCCCCCCATCTAGCACCATAAATGTTGAGAGTGCTAGACCCGCCAACCTTTAAGGGATCTCCCCAATAAGAAGCCCCAACTAGACCTTGAACTATTTGGAGTTGGATTCCCAACAACGGGTGGTCTAGCAATGGGTGTTAGTGTAATTCCTTGACCATGGCAACACAGAGAGTTAATTAAGATAACCTTGGGTGAGAGAAAGTGTGTGAGCCTACAAAGAGTTAAGTGTGATGCATGGGAGTTCTAACAAATGAAAGGGAAAATGAAGTGCGCCCCTTAGAAGCTTGCAATAGTACGTAGCTAGAAAGGAACACACGAGTGGACTTACATCACAAGATAAAATGTGGAATATTCCAAAAATTAAAGTGATGGGTTAATCCAACAACACACATCCAACAAGATTCATACAAATGCATAAAAATTATTTCATAATCAAATGTGTAAGTTAAACAACATACATTGCTAAAGAAACTAGAATAGTCCAAGTACAATAAAAACATATGCATGAAAGCATGTTGGATCTGTTATTATTATTACTATAAGTGAAAGTTCCATCCATACATACACCATTGACGACCACTAGCCCTAGTAGAGGAACATTACATTCAAGAACACTTTCCCTCCAAATAAGTATACTCGCTCTACACTATGGAGAAGCCAAGGCTCGTCACAATACTCCCAAGCCTTTTCTAAGTCTAATCCTAGCCAAATTATTGGTTCCTCAAAATCCCATTCTATGACTTATGAGGTTTTATTTATAACAAAGGGTGGGGTGACCCTGGACATTCCCGTTTGTGACTCTTTGACTACCCTCATGACTCTTCAACTTCTTTACAAATAAATCATTACATAACATGATGACCTTTCACATTCTACTAATGACATTTGGAATTTCATTTACACATATTGACAAATAATATTACATTTTCCACATGTACCCATGTGAGACAAAATAGGCTAGATATGGCCTAACAAGACAAAACACTGTGACTCCGAAGTTTTGGGAAAGACTAAATCAGCAACCTCCACTTGGTGCTTCTTAGTCATGTACTGATGCCAAGCTTGGTACTATGAGATGATGTCCCAAAACCGCTTGATGGTGTCTTTCTGATAGAAGACTATTGCCGCCATAACATATGGGTATATGGTCTTGGAACCTCTTGTCCAACTCATCCTGAAGCATGTGCAGCACGGTATTGACCATGATAGGTCCACCAATGTACTTCTGCATGCTATGTGTGCTGAGCTCCAAGTGATCCTTGGTTGCCTGTCACCTTAGCTTCTCCATGTACCCATCAATCTCTAGCCGGACTTGGTTCTTGGGTCTAGCCTTTGTGAGGGAACCAATTGATGGGATCCTATGCATTCTTAACATCGCATCCAAACTACTCTGCAACTGTGCACATGAGGCCTATATGTTGCCGATGAAAGGGGCAAGATTCTCATAGTTTTGGATCAACATCGAGACCCTTTCTTTCGTCAGCCCTACCTTTGGCTTCATCTCCTTTGGGAAGTGAAGCAAGGCCAACTTCTACCACATTTTCCACTCTTCCACATGGGTGATGGAAGAATTTACATTCCTGAGAGTTTGAACAAACACTTTTCTTCGCTTTTGTAAGCCATGCACATAGACGCTGCTTTATGCATGGTGACAAACCCATCATAGAGCTTCTGCATGGTAATCTAAAGTGTTGATACTTCACCAAGTATTGATTTTCTCATCTCTTCCATTGTAGAAATTATGCTCTACTCTCTGAGTTGTTCTGCCTCTTGTTTCATAGGCTGCAAGTTCTTTACCATTTGTTACCTCTCGAACAATAGGACCTTAAAATTTGATCTTGCTACTCCTGCATAGGCCAAGGTGGCATCGACAAGGACAACTGGATTCTTTCTCATGTCTGAAACTATCACCCTTTCGTTCATGAATGTGGGTGATGCATGATCATTCAGAAGGTGCTTCCTCTGTTCCTATACCATTGTCTTCTACAACTCATCAAATGACAGATTGTACACATCCATAACCACATATCAACAAGGAGAACAACTTCTCCTTGCTCACTCGGGACTAGTTCTGATAGTGGAGGTGGTGGAGACTAAGAGGTGACCTCTGGTGCTTGTGACATGAGTACAATCTCTTCATTCTATGGTTCCTGCTCCAAATCCATGTTTTTCACTTCAATCAGTTACTCAATTTGTTTAGCAAGCTCTCGATCCTGCATCTTTTCACCCTCTTCTTCAGCTGTGTTGTTTTGACTCCTAAACATGTATGGTCAATGTTTTCTCTATCATCATGCCTTGCCTTTCTTCTTCTTCATGTTTCTACTTCTCTTCCCTTTCTCTCCTTCTTAGCTCCTCCTCTTCCTTCAAATTCTTCTCTGTCTTCTATAGTTCAGCTCTACTTCTACAATATTTGATTTTCTCTCTTCCTTCACTCTTCTCTCTTTATCCAATGTTCCCTCTTTTCCTTTGTTTCCAAAGCCGTTTTCTCCATGATAGGATTTTCCTTCATCTTGCATATTTTGTCTACCTCTGGATTCTCGACAATCTTCCTCTTGTCTTTGTCCTATATTGGATTTCTGCTTCTTATTGTTGTTGTTGTTATTTCTGCCTATGTTGTTGTTTCCTGCAGTGCAACCTTCTAAGTTGTGGTTATACTAACTGACTCATGGAGCTTGGAGTCATTGTAACAGTACCTCCAAGGGTCTTCCTCATGCCATTGAGATGTCCCATGGATCCATGGATAGTACACCTTTACATAGTGGTTCTTTCAAATACCATGGAGATCATACATATTGAAATTTTTGGTGTTGAAATTGAATTTCAATATCACTTTGGCCTTAATATTTGCATCCTTCAAGCTCTAAATCTCATAGAATCTGATCCGTAAAGGAAGAGCGGGACATGGTACCTTCTTCTTCCTATGTTTTCTTGTTGATAACCCTATGAAAAAGTGATATGAGACCTCTTGCATGACTAACTTGTCCATAACATACCTTGGTAGAACATGCACAGACTTCTCTCCATTAAACACTATGATGAAGGTGCCACCGGGAGAGGCATACCAATCTACAATGTTAAGTTTCACTTCCATTATTTCATGGGACATGCAAGGGGTATCCTACTCAAATATCACCTTGTACATTGAGATGATGAAATGGTCAGTCAGCCTTTCCATTACTCCTTGGTAGCTGCACTTGGAAAGAAACTTGCAATAAATATTGACGATAGTATCTTTCAGTGTCCATGTCTAGCTCATGCTAGGAAACTATTGTTGGGAAGATATTGAATCCAGTAAGTATGCGAACATGTAGAATCTTGCTTTCTCATCCTTAGGTAGATTCTGGGCATCAGTCACATGGAGTTTTAGCTGATGAGTCAACAAGTCCGACTAGTTGAATGTTCTTCCATCACTCACCAACTGGTCCAATACAACTACCCAACCTTCAAGAAATGTCTATGTGCTCTCTTGACCATATATTCGGCATGCAAAGATGATCTAGAACTACTAGGCCAATCCTGAGAGACTTTGTCTTGTAAACATGATTGGTTTTCTATCTGAACTTTGATATCTCTTTCACCCTACACTTAACTATATTGATTATGGCTGTGGGTGGTATAGAAAAGTGTGACCATGTGCCTTGCTGATTGACGTAAATGAAATATCTGATGAAATTTATCTGCCCTAAACATGGAAGCTCTATTCGACTAGCACTCCTCAATGTCATAGTCTCTAGATCTGTGTGTCAGAAAATACAGTTGATAATGTCCGCACACAAGAAGGCAGGGTATTTACATGCAACCTTGTATAAACCTAACTGCTAGATACAGATATATACTTTTTGGTCCTCTAAGTATTCCTTCAATTCCTTTGCAAAAGTATCCTTGATTTGATGCCATGTCAACTTTATGCCATTCACAATGAACAGTTGAGTGTCTGCATAAATTGGTAGATTAACTGACATCTACTCAATTGCTTCCCCATTACTCCTCTCGACAGTTTCCGTTGATGCAGCTCTCTTGGAGGCCATGTTATCTGTCACTGCTAGAGATATGCTCAACAACTGATGTACCTCAAGACAAAGAGGACATTCATGGCATGAAAATGTTAGCTTAAAACAAAAGGAAACCTTAAGGCAAGAGTAAGCAACAGACTAGGCTCATGATGGGACAGACTACACAATTATGGTTCACAAAGGTGACTTGCAGCTTTCTGGAACTATGCATTGTGTAGTACCAACAATCAGTGGGGGAGGCTTGCTGACTAGAACTATGCAATGTGCATTTCATTATGGACATAGGCCAAGGGAGATTGCACATTGCATAGTCTCAATGTCCAGGACTAGGAGGTTGGCTCCTAGAGCTACACAGTGTTCAATTGGAGCCAGGCCAGTGTAGCCTCTGTGCAATTCCAGAAGCTAGGGTCGAGGCCTTTATCTCCCACCATGCATAGTGCATATAAGGGAATGTAAGGTTCGGGCAAGGGAAGCCCAAATCTGCCTAAGAGGGGTGTAAAATTGAGAATATCTTAAGAATGGTGTGATTCTAAGTGAAAATCTAACTAATGATGATGTATGCAAGTAAAACAAGTGTAGGAATAAATCAAACTAAAGGAAAATGAATCATTTGAAGAGATTCGCCGCAACGGCAACTATTAGTGAAAAAACTGGGTAATGCATGCAACACTTGGGAAAGGAAATGAAAAACTTCAAACAACACTTCTACAAACTAAAAAAAGCTTAAATTCAAACAATAAATCAATAAAACAAGTGAAACAATACCCTCATAAACTAAACAAGAAAAAGCGATAGAAAAAGTGGCAAAAGACTAGGAAAGAAAAACTTACGTGGAAAAGTGACGACGATTGCACCAAAGGTCCCTTGATCTCCTTAGGAATGTTAGAGTTCCATGATCAAATGTGCAAATGGAATATAGAAATTCCAATTAAATAGATTTGGTTGATTTAGGTTTTATGGCATGAAGGCCAAAAATAAAGGGAAAAGCGACACTTGGCGATAGTTTCCAAAATAACTCAAGTTCCTCCTTCAGTCTTCTAAAAATAAATCCCTTTTTTCAGCGATGCTTTTTCCCTTTTTCTTTTCTTTTATTTTTGGGAAAAGATGTCCTACATTTCCCAAATACATTGCATAGTTCTGGGAAGAATTAGGCAACTCATTGGCTGATGCACTGAGCTTCTTTTGAGCGAGAGGCTTCTTAGCAATTTCTGGGATCAATGGATCTCGGATGCCTCTCATGCTCTGTAAAATTTCCTAGATAAAGTATGTCTTTCAAATAAAAATATGAAATTCTTGAGCTCAAGGCGCACTATCAACTTAGTGTGCATAATTTCGTAGAGTAAGGCTAGTTGCCCTCAAGGATTGCACAGTTCTCTAAGGCAAGTCCAGAACTAGGTGGAAACCAAGTCAAGAGATTGGCTTGTGGGTTAGATAGTAAGTCAAGTGAGAAAACACAAGCCATGATGGAAAGGATGAGGCTCAATCAAAGTACAAGTACCTAGATCAGTGTAAGATGAGATGCTATGATTAAAAGGGAGTCTCCGAAATGAAGCATGGGAAAATTTTTGGAGGGTGGTTGGAGTTGCTACAACAAGTTTGTTTTATAATTTTTTTTATATTCATGTGAATATAAACAAGAGAATGATAGTAGGTCATGTTTCTCTTTTGGTACATAGGTGGGGAGGTTGCCAAAATCACTGAAGAGCCACCTTTGTTTGTGATAGGAAGAGAAGAGTTATATGTTGAATTAGGAGATAACACCACACCAAATTCCTAGTTAATGGAAATGATTAAAAACCTATAGCAAGAATTAGTGCAACTCTGAAATATAAATGAGCAACTCTTGAGAGCCAATGAGGAACATGAGTGAAGGATAAGGGAGTTGATGGAGAAATCCAATCATAAAAGTGTGGAACCTGAAGGATTGAAAGGGAAAGAGTTGGTAACTGAGTCAAAGAAATATGAGAGTGTTGTAGAATCAGATAGAACATATTCAAGAACACATAAGAGAAAGAAGAAACTATAGTTGTAGGGAGAATTTCAGAAAATCTAATCCCCTACCTTTGATGGAGAAAGGGAGGAAGATGTTGAAGCATGGTTGATTAACATGATTTAGTACTTTTAGGTGTATGAATATGAAATTAATCTGAAGGCATGACTTGCTATTTACCAGCTATAGGGCAAGGCCATTTTGTGGTGGGAAGGGATTAAAGGCATATACTTGTTGGAGGAGAAGACAGTTTCCTCGGAGGAATTTCAAACACAGTTTAAATCCCGGTGCTTGAATGAGTGATATTATAATGATTGCACTAAAGAATTCAATGAACTAAGGTTAGGATGACTTACCATGGATGATTTTGTTATAAATTTACAAAAGTGCTAAGATATGCTCCCTACATTAAAGAGGAGAAGGCGAAAGTGCAAAGATTTTTGAACAATTTACCAACATCCTACAAAGAGAGGATTGAATTCAACAATCCTAAAATGATGGATGAAATGGTAAGGAAGGCTAGATTGTGCTATCAGGAACTTAAATATAGAAATGAATGGGAAAAACCATGGAAATCGAAAGGAAAAAACAAAATTGTCAAGGATATAAAACAGTAAAAACCTCCTTACTACAAGAAATTTGTTGAGGGACAAGAGAGAAATAAGTTTAATAAGGGAAGTGTAAATTACCTAGCTAAGTCTCATATGGGATCCAAAGTCATGGAATCAAGAAGAAATAAGGTTATAGGAGGTAAATAAAGGGAACCACTGAGGTGTTGGGGGTGTGCTGAACCACATTTTCTAAGGGATTGTCCACATAAGCTGAGATAAATTCAAAATGTTCAAGCAATACAAGAAGAAACTACTATAAATGACGTGGCCAGAAACATTCCTAGAATTAGTGCTACATTAGAAGTCATGCAGGCTTAGCATCAATCTACTATGATTGAAATAGAAGGTACAATCCAAAACCAATATGTTTCCATGTTAATTGATTCGGGGGCTAGTTTAAGTTATGTTAACCCAAAAACTATGGAAAAATGTAAACTGTTGCCAGAAAAGTACCAAATGCATGGCTAATACAATTAGCCGCTGGTACTAAGTAGAAAGTAACACATCAATTAAAACAGTTTCATGTGAATTTGAATGGTTATTCCACTAAAGTGAAGTTAAATATTTTTCCTTTAGGATTGTACGATATACTAATTGGCATGGACTAGCTTGAAAAATAGAAAGATGTTATAGATTGTTTAGCTAAAATAGTAAGTCTTGTTGACTATGATGGATAACACAGAGTAGTAAGAGGGCAACCAAAACCAATATCAATCTGACAAATCTCAGCTTTACAGCTAAAAATGGCAGCAAGAAAAGGATGTCAGTTGTACATGGTGCATGTAGAACATGATGAAAAACAAACTAAAAAGGAAAGGTTAGAAATTACACCAGTAATAAGAGAATTTTTAGATGTGTTTTTGGAGGGAATTCCTCAGTTACCCCCTCATAGAGATATTGATTCGACTATCGATTTGATACTAATTACTATGCCTGTGTCTAGTGCCCCATACATAATGAGTATACCATAACTACTAGAGTTGAAATTGTAGTTACATGAACTACTAGATAAGGGTTATATCAGACTTAGTATGTCACTTCGGGGACCCTAGTGTTGTTTTTCAAAAATAACGATGGCATATTCAAGATGTGCATCGATTATAAGTAGTTGAATAAGTTAGATATTAAAAATAAATATCTGCTACCTCAAATTGATGACCTGTTTAATCAGGTAAGGGGAGAAACAATTTTTCAAAAAATGATCTAAGCACTGGTTATCCTCAGTTGTGGATAAAAGATGAAGATATCCATAAGACCACCTTCAGAACTCGATATGGACATTATAAGTTCATAGTGCTACCATTTGGACTCACAAATGCACCAACAACCTTCATGTGCTTAACGAATAGTGTCCTTCACAAATTTCTGGATAGATTTGTGTTAGTATTCATAGATGACACCCTAGTGTATTCTAAAAATGAGGAGGAACACCAAAAATATCTTATGTTGGTGTTACAGAATTTAAGATAACATCATATTTATGAAAATCTCAGCAAATGTGATTTTTAGAAAAACAAAATTTAGTTTTTGGGACACATTATTTCTAAAGAAGGATTAGCAGTTGACCCTGAAAAAGTGAAGGGTATCATGAACTAGCCCATGGCTAAATATGTGTCCATAGTTCATGCTTTTATGGGGATTGCTGGATATTATTGACGATTTGTAGAAGTATTTTCAAAGTTATCTTACCCCATTACCTCCTTACAGAAGAAAGGAATAAATTTTGACTGGACAGTCCAATGCTAAGAAAGTTTTGGCAAATTGAAAAAATTATTAATTACAACCCCTATATTAAAAATTTCAGATCCAAATCAAGAGTTTATTGTTTGTATTGATGCTTATTTAGGGGGACTTGTGGGTGTGCTAATGCAAGATAATGTAGTAATAGCATATGAATCCAAAAAGTTGAAAATACATGAATAAAATTATGTTGTTTATGATCTAGAATTGGCGGCAGTAATACATGCTCTAAAAATGTGGAGGCATTATATATTTGGAAAAAAAATTGTATTGGTGACAGATCATATTAGTTTGAAGTACTTATTTATGCAACTTGACTTAAATGCTAGGCATGCAAGATGGTTAGCTTTATTTAGTGAGTTTGAATTTGATATAAAAAACATAAAAGG
Organism: Pinus taeda; assembly: GCA_000404065.3. Taxonomy (NCBI): domain Eukaryota; kingdom Viridiplantae; phylum Streptophyta; class Pinopsida; order Pinales; family Pinaceae; genus Pinus; species Pinus taeda. Next base: position 36,816 of record APFE031713545.1, on the reverse strand, counting down.
GAAGGAAAACAAAATTGCAGATACACTAAATGGACATGCTCATGCTTTGATAGGAAATTATATATGCAACACTAGTACAGATTTTGGGGAGAATATTAAACAGGCATCACATCAATATCCCCAATATCCAGAAATACAACAAAAAGTGGCTACAGTGTATGCTGATAATGTTGAAAAATTACTAACTTATCAAAAACGACTATATATTCCTAATGTAACCATATTGAAATAGATGATATTGGATGAATACCACAAGAAACCATATTGTGGTCACCCAGGATACCATAATATGATAACAACAATAAGAAAAACCATTTTTTGGCCAAGAATGAAGAGTGAGGTGGCGGAATACTTGACAAAGTGCTTACAATGTCAACAAGTAAAAGTGGGAAATCATTACAATGAATTTTGTTACAGGTTTATGAAGAACAAGGTATCAATATGATTCCATCATGGTGGTGGTGGACATATTGACTAAAGTGCCACATTTTATACCAGTGCAGTCTACTTTTGGAACAACAAAAATTACCAACATTTTTATGAAGGAAATTTTTCGACTGCATGGTATACCAAATATGATAGTGTTGAACAAAGATGCTAAATTTACCTCAAATTTCTGGAAATATCTATTTGGTGGCATGGGAACTCAATTAAATTTTAGTACTTCCTATCATCCTCAAATGGATGAGCAAACTGAAAGAGGAAATAAATTTTTAGAAGACATGTTGCACATGTATGTAATGGACAAACCCACTAAATGGGAGGATTTTCAACATTTAGTAGAATTTTCATACAACAATAACTGCCAAGCTACCATTAAAATGGGTCCTTTTGAAGCTCTATATGGAAAAAAGTGTCATACACCACTCTACTGTGGTCAACTAGAGGAAAAGTTAATATTAGGACCTGAAGCATTGCAATAAATGGAAGATATAATGCAAAGAATCAAGCAAAATATCAAAATAGCTCAAGACAGGCATAAAAGTTATGCAGATAGAAAAAGGTCCCATAAATAATTTAATGTTGGGGATCACGTGTACTTGCGGGTAAAACCCAAAAAAAGTAATCTCAAAATTGGTAGTTGTGTCAAGTTGGCACCAAGGTTTTGCGGTCCTTTTGAAATTCTAGATTAAATTGGTCCAGTGGCATATCAACTAGATCTACCTAGTCATATTAAAGTTCATAATGCATTTCATGTATCATTGTTAAAAAAAATATCCATGATGCATCTCACATAATTGACTAGACTTTGACATAGGTGGAGGCCAAAGGAGACTTTCTTCCAGAGCCTCTTCATATTTTGGATCAGAAAGATACAATTCTCCAGAATCAAGTCATCGCTCGAGTTAAAGTACAATGGAGGAACTTTACACTTGAGTAGGCTACTTGGGAGTGCGAGGAGGTTATGAAAGACACTTACCCAACACTCTTCAAAAGTAGACAGCAATAAAATAAACACCGAGGATGGTATACTTATTTTAGAGGGGGGAAATGTAATACCTCTCTATGGTTATGTAAATAAGTATCTCGACAACTGTTGGGAATTAAAATACATACACAAGAATACATTGGAAATCCCTTTTTGCTTAAACAACCAAGGTGACCCAAAGTCTTCATATTAACTTTAAATAAATGTAAAATTCTTAATTGTTTGTGGGTGGTATACCTTATTACAGATTGGTAAAACAACTACTAGGTTGTTGTAAGAAAATGAACAACTTTGGGGAAAAAATAATACTACAACAGTAACTAGAAACCCTTTCCATCAGAAAGGTGTTATGGTCTGCCTCAGAAACTGTAAATAGGAAACCGACCTAAGCGACTACGTCGATGCAATCTAGAAGAGGTGTGAAGGTGTTAGTTGAGGAGTGAGAATTTAACAATGAGGAAATGAGCTAAATGTCAAGCGTGTGCCCTAACATGTACCTGGTTACACAAAGAACAAAATCAAGCATTAGTGGAGGTGTAAGGAATTAATGCTATGAAACCTATAAAAATAAAACTAAATACATTTATGGAGGGATAAATAATCACCTTTAGTGTTGCTTCTCTTGCAACGGAACTGGAATCCCGAGTGATACTACCAGAATAAAGGAAGAAAATAAGTTATTATAACCTTCGGTAAATGTAACAAGGAAGAACAATAAAGTAAAGCCCTTAAACACTCTATCTGAGTACGTGCTGGGAGAGGAGCCTTGATGCACTACTAGCCAGATCTTGGAAATGCCTCAACGGACTTGGAAGCAAGGAAAACAACGTGAAATTTTTTTGTCCCTACGCTAGAGGATTGTATCTGAAGACAAATAACTTCACAGTATGAGAAAAAATGTCAATATCTACATGGGAAGAGGAAAATTACCGCAACAGTAACCCAGTTGTTTCTAGCAAAAAATTTGAAGCCCGGAAAGTTGAGCCTGGGATAATCACCCATAGAACCCGCCTCCTGGAAAAGAGGGAAGTTAAACTAACCATGCTCGACTGAAATCATAAATTAACATAAATAAATTAAACGAGACAGGAGGAAATTTGAAATTATACCTGGGATTTGCAAAGTAACTTGTACAGTAGGGGGTTTTCCTCTTGGTTGAGGAACCAATGCGAGAACCCACACCTTAGCAGAGATGAATTAGGCTCAACACCGAGACTACACAATTAAAAAAACACATCAGTTGTTAATTTCAATACCATTTTTAAATAAACTAAAATGAGAAAGGAATGCTGCCCAAAATCTTTAAAATAGTGAGAGAAAATGAAATACGTTACTAGTAGTGAAATGTAGGGTAATCCATGAGATGAATATCATATGAAATAAGGGCCAACAAGAGTGCAGAGGAGAATGTCAGCACATACTATTTCATCCTTCAAGTCGAGAAATTTAGTTGCAGATTTAACCTTTAACTTGGTCGTGTGACATGTTGGAATTTTAAGGTGATTTCAAACACAAAAGACCATAGAACAACACTCTGATATTATGATGGAATTTTCTGCTAAATTCCTTAACAAACAGACAACACAAAAATGCTCTGTTTCTGCACAGAAAACTGTAGATTTCGTTTTCTGGACTTGGTGTTGCAGCAACAGGATTCGGTGTTGCAGCAACGCTGATCGTGGTGTTATAGCAACAGGAACAATACTCCATTTTTGTTAACACAAAAAAAATAGAAAACAACTTTTTGGAATCGGTGTTGCAGCAACATGATTTTGACGCTAAGTCACTTTAAGAAGTTGGGCGTCAAAATCACTTATAAACTTACAGAGTAAAATCAAAGTGTTTTTGACACTTAGTATAATAGAAACTGAAAATCAGCAATACAGTAAACTTGTATTCATGAACAGTGAACAAAACTGATACAGTAAACTTAGTTGTTACAAGAGGAATGCTTCAGTTCCAGAAATCGATTTTCTTAACTCAGAAAATCGCAGGTTCAACACTGCTGTGCATTTACAGAAGAGACTCACTATGTTCTTCTAACCTTCTCTCAGAAACAAAACTGTTGTTCTAAAATTCTTACGCTCACACAGAAAACAGAACTGTTGTTCTTTTATGCTTACACCTTCTTGCACTTCCTTGCGCTTGAAAACAGAACTACTATGCGTTACATTTATAGGAAAATAAATATCTGATTAAACAATAAACTAATCAAAATATATGTTGATGTTTATCTTTGTATTTATTGCAGAAGAGGCGCTGATGACTTTCTCGGTGGAAATAAGTCAGTTGCAGGGGAATTAATTTCTGAATTTAATGCTCAAAAATATCAGAAGACTTTGCGGCACCGAACAATCTAAAATAACTGTTGTAGATCAAATCTTTGTTCAGCATTTATGTGATGCAGTTGGAATTAAATTCCAACACTCCCCCTTAATTTCAACTGCTGCATACCCAGGCATTTCCTGAAATGATCAAA
>APFE031713545.1:20992-31152 GCA_000404065.3 Pinus taeda | reverse complement strand
ATTCCAGCTTGTGGTGTAGTTTGCTGAATTTGTTGAGGTGGAGGAGGAACCACCAAGGAAGGATTATTTGTTGCTGTCCCTTCCTGTTCTTCTTCATCAGACACAATTGTCTTCACATTCACTGTCTTATCTAGACTTCCATCCCAAGCTTCATCTTCAATGAACTGCACATCCCTGCTTACAATCAATTTCTTAGTGGATGGATTATAGAGTTTGTATGCTTTTGACTCATCACAATAGCCAACAAACACACACTTCTCCCCCTTACTGTCAAGCTTTCTCCTTAGCTGATCCGGTACATGTGCATAAGCCACACAACCGAATACTCTCATGTGAGTGACAGTTTGCTTTTGACCACTCCATGCTTCTTCTGGTATTCTGTTCATGACAGCTTTAGTTGGGCATCTATTCAAGATGTAAACTACGCAAGTGACAACTTTTGCCCAATACTCATGAGGAAAGTGCTTTGCCTTCAGCATACTTCTAACCATGTCAAGAATGGTCCTATTCTTTCTTTCGGCAACACCGCTTTGCTGAGGTGTGTACCTTGCTGTAAACTGCTTTTGTATGCCATTCTCTCTGCAAAAACGCAGAAAGTTTTGGGAGATGTATTCTCCTCCTCTATTTGTTCTGAGCACTTTGATGTAATGCCCACATTGTTTCTCAACAAGAGTTTTGAAGTGGTGGAATTTCTCAATTACTTCACTCTTCTCTTTCAGCATATACACCCATGTCTTTTTGGTGTAATCATCAATGAAAGTTAAAACGTATTTATTTCCGCCAAGTGATGGTACTTGCATCGGTCCACACACATCAGAGTGGACAATTTCCAAGGGTGCTTTTGCCCTTATACTCTTTCCTGCTGGAAAGCTTTCTTTGTGTTGCTTGCCCAAGATGAAACCTTCACAAAGGCTGTTCGATTTCTCAATCAATGGAAATCCTCTTACCATTCTTTTTCTGTGCAACAAATTCAGGCCTCCGAAATTGAGATGTCCAAATTTCAAGTGCCACAACCAATTCTCATCTTTCACTTGTTCCTGAAAGACTTCTTGTGTTACAGCTGCAATAGTTCTTCCTTCATTCAAATCTGCCCCGAGTTTGAGAGGAAACATTCTATTGTTGGTCATCTGCATTTGTGCAATGATCTTCTTACTTGGAGGTATATCTGTGATTGTACACATATCATCTTTGAAGAACAAGTTGTAACCTTTGTCAATGAGCTGCCCAATGCTCAAAAGATTACATTTCAAGCCAAGTACATAGTATACCTCTGGCACAAACATCTGTTCTCCATTTCTTGCTCGGATACTGACTCTGCCCTTACCCTTGACAGCTATCTTACTATCAGTTCCTATTGTTACCTCAGATTTCACATCTTCATCCAGATTGGCAAACATTGCAATATTTCCAGTCATGTGATTACTACAACCTGAGTCTAGGAACCAAACATCTTCTTGTTTGTCTTGTGCAATATTACATGTTAACAACACATTCTTTGGATTCTTATTTTCTTCCTTTGCAAAATTAAAATTTTGCCTACTATTCATGTCATTTTGTTTTTTCCTACATTCGTTGGCATAGTGCCCATATTTCTTATAATAATGACATTGGACTTGGGATTTGTCATACCTTTGTCCATGAGCTTGCTGTTTGCTTGAACCTTCATCTTGGTTCTGATTGCAGCTCCTTCCGCTTGTGTTTGCAGGATAATATCTGCCTCTATTTTGGCTTCTTCCACGACCTCTGTTATTTGTTCCCGCCTCGGCCTTTTCTTTGGCTGAAAGACATCTAAGTCTTGAATGCTTGCTCAAAAGAGGAATCTGTTCCTCTACTCAGTCTGTGTTCATGAGACATAAGAGAAGCACTCAGTTCATCTACTGTGAACTGTGAGAGATATTTTGTTTCTTCTATTGCTACCACAATAGCTTCAAACCTTGAGGGTAAACTTCTCAAGATCTTCTCTACGATCCTTCTTTCTTCAAGGATTTCACCATGAGATCTTATCTGGGTTATCAGCCCAATAACCTGAGTGAAGAATGAATCTACTGTATCAGATTCCTTCATGTTGAGTGTTTCAAAGTCTCTCCTCAACATCTGCAACTTTGCAGTCTTCACCTTCTCCATGCCTTAATAGGCAGTCTTGAGAATATCCCATGCCTCTTTGGATTTTGTTGCTGCTGTAATCCGTGGAAAGATACTTTCATGTACTGATTGGAAGAGTAAAAAGAGGGCTTTGGCATCCTTCTTCTTGTCACTCTTCAGCTGGTCTCTTTCTGCTGCTGTCAAAGCAGCCAGTGCTGTTACATCTGCAGGTTCAGCATAGCCAGTTTCAACCAGCTCCCATATTCCTTGAGAAGCAAACAATGCTTTCATTTTTATGGACCAATCACTGTGATTTTTCCCATTGAACTGTGGCAGTTGGGAATTTGTCAAACCTGTTCCAGCATCTGCCATTTTAAAAGAAAAGATGCTGACTGTAAAATTAAAAATAAGCAAAAACTTTATCTGCTGGAAAAATCTGTTCACTGAACTTCTTACAGCTCCTACAGTGAAAAACAAACTCTGTTTTTGACTCACTGAGTGCCTAGACTAGCTCTGATACCATGTTGGAATTTCTGGGCATTCCAAACAAAATACAGTGGAAAAATCCTCTGTTACCACTGTTGGGAATTTTCTGATAAATTCCGAAACAAACAAAATATGAACAGAGAGTAATACTCTGTTTTGGGAATTTCTGATAATTCCAAAACAAAAGAACAGAACAGAACAATGCTCTGTTTTGACACAGCGAAAACAGAAAAAAAAAATCGCTTTGCTGAAACAGGTATTTCAGCAATGTAATTGCTTTGCTGACACTGGTGTTTCAGCAACGTAATTTCGTCAGTTGCTGATCGTGGTGTTTCAGCAACAGTGTTTTGACGTCAAGACTATTTTCAACTTACAGTTGACGCTAAGTCACTTTATGGGCGTCAAAATTACTTATAAATTTACAGAGTAAAATTAAAGTGTTTTTGACACTTGGTGTAACAGTAACTGAATATCAGCGAAACAGTAAACTTGTATTCATGAACAGTAAAAAAAAACTTAGCTGTTACAAGAGGAACGCTTCAGTTTCAGAAATCGATTTTCTATCTCAGAAAATCGCAGGGTCAGCACTGCTGTACAATTACAGAAGAGTCACAAACTTGTTCTTCTAACCTTCGCTCAAAAACAGAACTGCTATTCTAAATCACAGAAAACAGAACTGTTGTTCTTTTCTGCTTACGCTGCATCTCTTGCTTTTCTTCTCATGAGAAAACAGGATTGCTGTGCGTTACATTTATAGGAAAACAAATATCTGAGTTAAACAATAAACTAAGTAAATATTTGCTGATCTTTATCTGCGTATTTATTGCAGAAGAGGCGGTGAGGCGGTGATGACTTTTACAGCAAAAATAAGACGGTTGTCTGCAGGGGTTTTAATTCCTGAAAAAATATCAGGGAACTTTGCGGCACCGAACAATCTGAAATTAATTGCTGAAGATCAGATTTTGTTCTGCATTAATGTGATGCAGTTGGAATTAAATTCCAACAAGGCTTTCATTTTTCATTCATGGGAAATACCTGATTCCTCAGGTTTTCAATTTTGTTTGATCGGAAACATATGATGCCATAGATCCAGATTTTTCATTGTAAATATTTGTTTGCTCCAGATATATATATGTGGTTTTCCACATACTCAAATATATATGTGATTTTCCACATACTCAAATATATTGTGGTTTTTCACAGACTGAAATATATTGTTAGTTTTTACAGTTTTATAAGTCAATGATAATTAGCCATTGTTCACATTATAAAGATAATTTCATGGTATCTTGTAGTTTTTCACACACTGAAATATATGGTTAGGTTTTACAGTTTTATAAGTCAATGATAATTAGCCATTGTTCACCTTATAAAGATAATTTCATGTTACCTTTTCAAGCGAATTTATATTGTATTATAGTTTCATGGCTTTCAAGAATCGAAACCAGTTGTCACACGATTGATTTGGTGTTTTTTTTTCCAAAAATGAACTTATAATATGAAATTGTCAAAGATAAGCTACGTATAGGTAGAGAATACATTGGAATAGTCCCACAAGAATAGTCGTATATATTTTTTTATGTTTTTAATAATAATGTTTGTTTAGATTTTAAGTGCCTCGAAAGGACAAATGATTTTATTTATCTTAGTTGATGAAATCTTTTAAACAAATTACTATAATGTCTCGTATTTGTTTAAATTTAGTTTTCGTTTATAGCTACAGAAGGCCAAATAATTTTATTAGATTGTTGAAAGATCTCATAGTTGAAGAAGTGAAATTTAGCATTTATTTTGATAATCAACTACTCGCCTGCTCTGCATTGTTTTAGTTTATTTGTTACCTATCATTTACATGTAGAAAATGGAATATTTACTTGCTAAAACGAAGGTGTGGAGTTAGAAAATTTAATTTCGAACAAATCAATTAGGAAAAATCCTGACTAGGGCTAAGATTCTATTAATTTGTTGACTCTGCCTTGATCCGCTGAGACTGCAACTGGAACAGCGGCATCCTACTTCCCTTGATAATTCAAAATTTTATTAAGAAATATGATACAACTAATGAACATGGGTTCGTTAGAATTAATAAGCACATGCAAATCTCGCGAAAACTTCTTCCTGAGTTATTGGACAACGGTCATGGCTCTCTCTGACTTCGGAGGACACCTACCAGAATCGCAAAAAAACAGTTTATTAATATGGATATATTTCATAGTGTATTAGAACTACTAACCGTATATTGATTTGATGAGTTGCTCCTTAGATATATAGACCTTATATATACATAGTATTGTGAATCTTGTTCTCCAATAGACCCACAAACTCATTCAGAGATAGAGTATTTGGAAGCCAAATCATTCTCCACATCAATAGTCTCTTGTTTTTATCTTCTTACTGCGTTGGGACAGACCACACCCTATCGCTCCAACACCCACTAAAACGAGTCATTTTTCTCCCAAATTGTGTATCCTCTGCATATATAATATGAAAGAATGGAACTCATGAGGGAAGTAGAAAAATATATATATGACATGAGATCCTACAAATGCTAAAATCTTCACCTAAAATTGGGCTTTCAATGTGGAGATCATAAGATATATATACTATTAAGTGGTATACTTGTACGGGAGTTCAGATTTTGATTAAAAATAGTTAAGGAGGTTATTGCTTCCGTTAACAGTTAGGATCATAGATTTGGACACAAGCATGGCAACTTTCTCGCTGCTCAGCTGAGCTGCGAGGTTCCCATTCGTTGTTGCGTAGTTTTTTATTTGCTTGTTTAGGGAAATTCTCCCACTCTGCAATTGAAATGGACAATGAAAAACATAAATCGAAGCATTAAGCAACAGAAAGAAAGTAGATAACATTGACTATGTTTGGTTGTTTCAGGCCTTACCGTTGGAAATAAGAAATAATTACTCCTGACAACACACTGCCACCACTGCACCGAACACCGCCTCACCGCCATGACTTGTTTTGAATCGAAGAGGCGCCACCGCCATATTCGGCCATGAGTCTTCCAGCCTGAAGAGGCCTTAACCGACTTAATAGTTTTGTATAAATACACTTGAGCTAAGATGGAAGGATGTAGAGTCAGGACGCAGAGTCCGAGTTGTAATGAAGCTGTAGCTGCATAGTTTGCTGTTTGATTTGTATAAATTCATGTTTATTTTTTTATAGTTTATTTCAACAGCCGTAGATGTGTTGCCGTAGCTGTGTTTCCGCTGTTTACTCTGGATCTTTCAATTGGTGTCAGAGCATTGTGTGCTCTGCCCAACCTTTCAATTGGTATCAGAGCGCTGCCCTGTGCTCTATTTCTTTCAATTGGTATCATAGCATTGTGCGCTCTGCCCAACCTTTCATTTGGTATCAGAGCGAGACTAGCAGAAAATCGTTGAAGGAACCATTTGCATTTGCAGAGAGAGATGGTGATTTCTATACGAAGTTCGCAGCCCGTCCGTTATTATTGAGAGAAGATTGCATGAAGATAAAGCTGCCCTACTCAGTCGCAGTAGAGTTGTAGTGAATTCGTGGTATGGTGCATTGTGCTGTAAGTTTGTTTGCCGCCATAACCATAGGAAGAGGCGGCAATCCTCACGGCCAGTTGTTTTGAGTGTCCTTGGTCAAGAAAGTATTGTTTAGTAAGGTGTTGTAGCCACCGCCATGAACCTGTATAGTTACAGACATATGGTGACGGAAGCAACTTTATTGTTTGGAGTCTGTTTGCTGTGAGCCGCAACCTGGAGGTTGTTGCTGGCAATCAGAAGTGTTATGTAAAGCCGAGAATCGGTCATGAAGCATGTGCAAAACTGTTGGAACTACTACACATCTACATGCGGAATTTTAGTTAGAGCATGCGACTACATGCAACTACTACACATTTACATGCAGACTCTTAGTTAGAGCATGGGATTGCATGCACGATTCCTTTTGCATGATTTACTCCTTGATTTGCTCCTTCTTTAACTCCGCAACTTATTAGTTATCTCCGGAACTTGTTGTAGGTGTTGAGTCTTCTTATTGATCACCACTATAGTGCATTACCTTGGAATCTTCACCCAGTAATGCTATATCATGAGCATTGTAACATATCTTCTAATGAATCATTCTTTTCTTCTTTCGATTTTCTTTTAGTGTTTTTGCTCTGCAAAGCTGTGTGTTCACCCTTTACTAGCTAGATTCATCTGTGCAGGTTTTCTAACACGTTTACATGGTATCAAAGCCCACATGTTGCTAGATAAAAGGTGCATCATTACTTTATTTTGCAGGTATTACAGCTCAGAGATTGAAGATTCACAGAAAAATGGAGTTTCCCAAAGCATCGATCCTAACACCATACAACTATCACGAATGGAAGGACCAAATGGCTCGATACCTTCGTCAAAAAGGGTTGTATAGGATTACCATGGCTACATAAGTGGAACCCACTTCAGCCATAGAGAAATCCAAGTACCTCAACCGTATGGATGAGGTCCACAGATCCATATGCATGTGCATCTCTCCAGAGTTGCAGTTTCATCTATCTGCCTGCAATACTCCCAATGAGATTTGGAAAAAGGTTGAAGATCTCTACGGGAAACAGGATGAGATGAAAGGACATATGCTTGAAGTGGAGCTACTATCATTGGATCCACGGAACTATGATAGAATTCAAGACTTCTTCACCAAATATAATGATCTATTGCTGCAAGTCAAGGGTTGTGGAATTGACAAATCCAAGGAGGAGAATCGCCAAATTCTCTCTATTATGTCAAAGCTCAGACCGGAATACTCCATCTTTATGTCTACATTTCATTTAGTAAGGCTCGCAACAGGTAAATCCTACACTATGCCTTATCTCAAAAAATTTATGGAGTCCCTTATTTTTGAGCAAGATAAAGTCATTGGCATGGGGAAAATCAAACCTCCAAAAGCGCATGCTTGTTGTGCATGATAGCAGCCAGAATAAACATCACAGATCTGATTCAAGTCAGAAAAATCAGCAGCAAAACGACAAGGGAAAAGCGCATTCCCATCCAAAGAAGGAAGGGAACACCAAGCCCTTCAATGACTCCTCCAGCTCGAGAAATGAGAAAGGGAAGAAAGGAAACATATGCACCTACTGTCAAAGAGGATTCCATCCAAAATCCTCTTGCATGAAGAAACAAATTGACCAAATGGCAGAAATCCTTCAGAAGCACAACCTTGGGGATCACATCCCTCAGGGCACCAAGAAGAAAACTGAGGATCCGCCACACGGAAGAGGTAATAATTTTCATGCTTTAGTTGCAATTAATTCTTCTCCTGATACATGGATTATAGATTCTGGTGCATCACATCATATGGCCGCTGCAAAGGAATTCTATTCCTCTTTGGATGCATGCAAAGGACCTCTCATCCTCATGGGAGATGACTCACCTATTGAGGTCACCGGAAAAGGTAGAGTGGAACTTTTACATGGAAGCTTCGAAAATGTGCTTCATGTTCCAAAACTTTCGGTAAACCTACTTTCAGTTTATCAGATCACTCATTCCGGCACCGAAAAGAAAGTGGAATTCACTCCAGATGCAGTAAACATATATGATCTACATAGCAGTGCCAAAATTGCAACTGGTGAGGTAAACAATGGACCCAGACTGTATACATTTTCCGAATTTATTGAATCTGAATCCTCCTTATTGCTTACACATGTTGATGATAGTAGTAGGCTTTAGCACGAAAGCTTTGGTCACTTAAATTACAGGTATATGCAGCAGCTAAGCAAGAATGAAATGGTGGAAGGCTTGCCAAATATCAGTTTCTTCGAAGGAGTTTGTGAAGGGAGTGTTCTTGGCAAACATCCTAGAGAAAAGTTTGACACCGGCAAGACTCACAGAGCATCCTCTCTTCTAGATCTGATCAATAGTGATCTCATGGGGCCCTTTCCTCATCCTTCCATCAACAAAGCAAGGTATGTTCTTACATTTATTGATGATTTCTCACGGTATACTTGGGTGTATCTTCTCAAGAACAAATCTGAAGTTTTTGAGCACTTTGAAGATTTCAAAGCACTAGTTGAGACACAGTCAAAGAGAAAGATCAAAGCCCTCCGTACAGACAATGGGGGGGAATATGTTAACACGGCACTTCAGAACCTTTGCCTTCAGTCTGGCATACAGTTGTAATACACAATTCCATACACTCCGCAACAGAACGAATTTGCTGAGAGAAAGAACTGATCTTTCAAAGAGATGGCTTCCTACATGCTGCATGCTAAGTCATTGCCTCATAAGCTATGGGCTGAAGCACTTAATTGTGCTAACTACATCTAGAACAGATCTCCTCATAGGTCTATTAAGGATCAGACCCCCTTTGAGGCTTGGAATGGCACTAAACTAGAGATCACTCACTTATGTGTTTTTGGCTCTCGAGCATGGGCCCGGATCCCCTCTGAAAAGAGGAAAGCTCTTGATCCATAGAGCATTGAGTGCATCTTTGTTGGATACCCTGATGGTGTGAAGGGATATCGACTCCTCATTCCCTCTACGGACAAGCTCATCATTGAGCGAAGTGTCAAATTTGAGGAAAGTCTCTTGCATGCACCTCAGTCGCCGCATGCAGACACTTTTTATCTACCTCATGTCCAAGATGATGACTCAGTGCACTCAGATGCAGATACAGATCATACAGATGCCGAGGAAGAGCATGTAGATGCAGAGACAGAGTCTTCAGATACAAATCTAGTGCATCCAAATGATGATCCACATCCAAGCCCAGATCGGGCTTCCAGCAGTGAATCATATTCCCTTGTCATAAATCAGAGAACAAGGAGCTTATGTGAGATATATGCACAAGACCAACTAGCTGCTAGAAATGGTCTTGTGGGAGATATTCTGATCTATAGAGGACTAGCTCAGAGTTTATTGAGCCTCCTCTTGTCCTCATTGCCACTGAACCATTGCCCTCCTGGCATTGTCATTTGATTCAGTCTTCTGATCCACAATCTTATGCTGAGGCTCCTAGGCATCCATGTTGGGAGTTCGCCATGGAGGAGGAGTATAACTCCCTCCTCGAGAACCAGACTTGGGATCTGGTCCCCCTTCCTTCAAGAAGGAAACTTGTCTGATGCAAATGGGTCTACAGGACCAAGAGTGTTGCAGATGGGCAAATCACCAAACGAAAAGCGAGGCTAATAGCTAAAGGCTTCCAACAAGTGCATGGCATTGATTATGACGAGACCTTTGCTCCAGTAGTAAAGATGGATTCCATATGCCTTACACTTGCCATTGCAGCTGCCCAGCGGTGGGAAGTACACCAGATGGATGTGAAGAATGCCTTTCTTCATGGAGACCTATCTGAAGAGATCTACATGGAGCAACCACATGGTTTCATTCAGGATTCATCTTTGGTCTGCAGACTGAAGAAATCTCTCTACGGCCTTAAGCAGACCCCGAGAGCTTGGTACACGAAGATGGATTCTTTTCTCTTATCAAAAAACTTTGAAAGATGTAAGTCTGATCCAAATGTTTACATGCTTAGGACACATGATTCTCTTCTTATCTTAGTTTTGTATGTAGATGATCTCCTAATCACTGGCAGCTCGGCTTCAGCCATTGCTATAGTCAAGAGGGCCT
>APFE031713545.1:7599-20764 GCA_000404065.3 Pinus taeda | reverse complement strand
TGATAGGTTCTTGATGACGGACATGGGTCCATTACACTTCTTTCTTGGTCTTGAGATTAGCCAGGATGCCATAGGCATCAAACCCTCTCACGCTAAGTATGCACGGGATCTCCTTGAGAGATTTCGCATGACTGACTGCAAGCCAGCACCGACTCCTTTTCTGTCTGGGGTCCGCCTTGAGGATGGAGGTGACACTCCATTAGTTGACAACACTCTCTACCGACAGCTAGTGGGGAGCTTATTGTACCTCACCCACTCCAGACTAGATCTCTCATATGCAGTAGGGGCAGTTTTCATATACATGCAGGAGCCGCATGAGCTACATTGGAATGCTGCCAAGCGCATCCTCCGATATGTGCAGGGCACCATCACCTTCGGGATTCACTATGCAGTAGGCACTGCATTGAATCTCCTTGGCTTCACAGATTCTGACTGGGCGGGAGACAGCATTGATCGCAAGCCCACCTCCGTATATTCACACAGTCTAGGATCGAGCCCTATCTGTTGGTCGAGCAAGAAGTAGGCTGCTATTGCTCTCTCTTCAGTTGAGGCCGAGTACAGAGGAGTAGTCAACATCACCATTCAGGCTCTGTGGCTACAGCACTTCCTCACTGAGTTGGGCGTTCAGTTTCACCAGCCCATTGTCATCTGGTGTGACAACCAGAGCACTCTCAAATTTTGTAGGGATCCAGTACAGCGGCAGCGGATGAAGCACATAGAGATCCATATGCACTACATCAAAGACATAGTACATGATCAGGTCATTGGTTTGCAGTTCTGTCCCTCAGCAGAACAGACTACAGACATCTTCACCAAGACATTCACTGAGCAGAAGTTTCGCTCTCTACATGATCGTCTTGGAGTGAAGGACACAATTGCTTAGCAATTGTCTTTTCTTCCTCTTTTCTTTTTATTACATTGTATTTTGACGGGGGGGGGTTTCCACGAGGTTTTCCCTCTTTCCTCAATTTTAATACAAGTTGCACTGTATTTTGGGTGACCTTTGGCCTTAGTTGTCAAGGCCCATTTTCTATTTTTCCCCATAGTGGCATTCAGGGGGGGTGTTGGAACTACTATACACCTACATGCAGACTCTTAGTTAGAGCATGCGACTACATGCAACTACTACACATCTACATGCAGACTCTTAGTTAGAGCATGGGATTGCATGCAAGATTCATTTTGCATGATTTACTCCTTGATTTTCTCCTTCTTTAACTCCGCAACTGACTAGTTATCTCCGGAACTTGTTGTAGGTGTTGAGTCTTCTCATTGATCACCACTATAGTGCATTACCTTGGGATATTCACTCAGTAATGCTATATCATGAGCATTGTAACATATTTTCTAATGAATCATTCTTTTCTTCTTTCGATTTCCTTTTAGTGTTTTTGCTCTGCAAAATTGTGTGTTCAACCTTTACTAGCTGGATTCATCTGTGCAGGTTTTCTAACACATTTACAAAAACATCTGAAAGCGTGAAAAAAATCTTAGAGCATGAGGTAGAGTATCCATCGTAGCATGGAAAGTTGCAGCCTGTCCGTGGAATAGTGTAGAGAAAGTTTCAAATTCCATGTCGTACCAGTCCCAATCAGCATGGTGAACGATCTCCCTTGCATGGATTTCCATCTTTTCTATACAAATCGCCCTGAGATTTAGCAGTCGCAGTTGTAGTGAACAACCCTTGGCTGGTTTGACAAGTAGCCCATTTCGAAAGAGAGGAGTCAAAGCCTCATTTCAAAAAGAAGAAGAGGTTTCTTCAGTCTTTTCGAAGGAGCGCCAGAAATCTAAGGCAGAAAATACCAACACAAATTAAAAATTGTGTAAGTTTGTTAGCGGAAAAAGTTAAAGAGTTTAAAGATTTTAATTGGATGGCAAGGTTTTTTTATAATGCTTTATGTATTTGAAAGGGATACGTTTAACCATAAAGTCATAAATCAAAAAGGGATTTAAACAAAAGGTTTTTATGTGAGTTTAAAGCCCATGACACACATATACTTATTGGTAGACATATTTGGTCTTTCATTAAAAGTTTTTCAAAATTGTTTTGTTTTAAAAGGAAAGCACTTGCATGAAGTTGAAGGAAGTTGAAGTATGTGGGCAAGCTTCAAAAGATTTGAAAAATATTTATTTGAAAGGTTGCGTTGTGTTTATTTCCATTATCATTGGAGTTTTGGATTAAAAGTTTTGGAAAAAGAAAATGTTCATTAAATGGTGTATTTGAAGAAAGTTTCGGGTTTTATAGAAATGTATTAGTTTTCAAAATATTTTGGTGTTTTGTCAAGCGTGACACCGTTTATGAAGATTGTGTCTTATGGGGTGCATATTAAACATCATATTTTTTTCAGGGGCGATATGGAAGATATATTCATGCAATCACGAAAGCAGCTATAAGAGAGAGGAAAGGCAATCGTCATGGGTCACAAAGCGCCACTGAAGCAGAGTAAGAAAATGAATTGAAAAGAAAAGGAAAAGATCGTTGCCATGTTTAGAGAAGTTAAGGCCGCAGCTGGAGAATTAAGAAGTCTAGCGGAAGACAAAGAAGAAATCGAAGGTGATTTGTGTAGCTTTAATCTGCTACCACCACCTACGTTTACTCATAAATATTTTGATTTGTGGGTTATTAGAATCCTTACCTTTCTTTGAGCTAAAGAATTACTTGAACATTGGTATAATAACCCATATGATGAAGTATGTGATGATTTAAGCATTAAATTTTATAAAACAAGGATTGAATGAGAAGTTTTTGTGCAAGATAGTAGAAGCTACAGCTTCCAATGAAGCATGGAAGATCCTCGAAGCAAAATTTGGTGCAAGGGGGAGTAATCAAGTCGAAGGCAATAGTGTTGTTCAGCCTGTTGTAGCAATGCTTGAAGATGAGAATGAAGATGGATCTGTAGCAGTGAATCTACAGAAAGATGAAGGATTTTGTGAATCACACTTGAAAGTGGATTACAATGTTGATGGTGTGTTATCAACAAACATTGATTTTGGCACAGATAATGTTGCCAATGGAGAAGCATTTGGTTCAATGGATCCAACAATTGAAATTGTTGATGTTAAATTTGATGAAGAACAATTAACTAGTGACGAGTGCTTGCAGATGATGCAACATAAACATCTTATTGATAGACTGTTATTTGGTGAGAGAAACCCACTTGTGTTTGCAAACCAGGTGGAAGAAAACCTATTTGCAGAAGCAAAGGTGGAGACTCAAGATTACGAGGCATCCACAAAGTTAAAGAAGGAAGAAGAGGAGAAAGCTCTCAGTCGAGAGCAGAATGAATAGAACCAATATGGTTCTCGAAATGCTTTTTCATATAAACTTAAAAATGATTTTGTGTTGGCAGATTCTAGAAGCAACCAAGATGAAGCAACAAAACATGAAGAAGACTTAAAATTTCTTGAAGCATGGCTTGAAAAACCATGTATTGATGATCCCTGCATAGAAGTTGCAGCTATGAATATTGAAGACAATATGGATGATATTGAAAATGAAAATGAGGTTTTCATGTGTTGGAGCCCTGAAGAGATAAAATTCTATTATGAACTTATGTTGCAGGAAATTGATAATCAGAAGATTGATGATGTAGAGAAAACTATAGAAGATGACATGTGGCAACATTCCACATACGAACAAATTTTTGAAGACGTAGAAGATATCCATGGACAACCTGAAATGATTTTTCATGTTTTTATGATAAACAAATATTTAACAATGGATGAACTGCAACAACAAATGAAGAAACTGAAATTTGGAACCCACTCCAAAAAGACAAATATGAAGTAGTTCAGAGGATACAAGATCTGGAAGAAAAAGAAAAAGAAATCTAGCAAAAGTGTCAATGTTAAAGTTTTTGAATCATTGTAAGCTTAGCTGAGACTTAAACCAGCAGGCATGTTTAAGTTTTGTTAATTCATGGTTAAGTTTTTAGTCATAATTAAGGGGGAGTGTTGGAAATAATTACTCCTGACAACACACTACCATCACTGCACCGAACACTGCTGTTATCACCCCAAGAAACTCTCCTAGGTTGTAAATCGGAGATGCTCGTGAACATTACAAACTCAACAAAAATGTTGGAAATATGGTGGATGAATGAAAGAAATGTTGCATTTTCAAGTCAGATAACCACTTCTACTATGCTTAACCCCAGACATGGGTGAACACCCTCAGACTACAAGGCTTTATACCACCAATTATTCACAGTTTGAGGAATAGGTGAAGATGGAGAATACTGACCACACCAGCAGATGCACAAGACCATGTGATGGCCGCCTACAACCAGTAAAGAGGTCTGTAAATCTATTATCTAATGCACAGACAGGATGACAAATCTCTAGCATTAAAACAACAGAAACCTGTATACACCTTCAATAATACTAACTAGACTCTAACACAAAGGTGGGATGACAGCCCCTCTAATGCTAAACATCAAGAGCAAAAGAAAAACGCATAACAGGCACAGCGTAGAACAAAGAAGAAGAAGTGGAAAGTGAGAAATTAACAGCAAAAGAAGCTTGCATTAGCTGAAAAGGAAGACCAGACGCTGCAGGTATCATAGTAGTTACAGTCTTCAGAAGTTGAAGCTTACAACAAAATAACATTCATCAACCCTCTTACATTCTGAGTTCTGGATATATATAGAGGTTGATTGCAAAACTAACTACTATCCTATGTGTGGAGGGGTCATAATGGACCACCAACCACATTAACTATCTGATAAAAATCTCTGTTACAATTTGCTGCTTGAATGAATATATTTGACATTTTCTGGTACTTGGTTGTACTCCTCGAATAGGTGGATTGTTGTATGAATAAATGATCATAACTGCTGAAGGGGTTTAACTGCTTGAGGTTGTACGCTGCTTCCCTGGCCATGCTGTCTCTTGAATATGGTAGCTGAGGATTTAATGCATAGAGTATTGAACCATGGGCTCTTTTCTTCTTCGGGTGCACAGGGCTGCCACAGACACGAAAATTGCATTGAAAATGGACGAGGAGTTGAGAAAGAATGCTGGCCGTTGGATGGATCATACGGATGACCGAGATCGGAATATGTGGGCTATCGAAAGATATATGCAGAAGGAAGAGTGTGGACTGTTAGATCGTAAAATGGATGATCGGACGGTGGACGGGTGCACAAGCTGCGGGGAAATTAATAGGCGGGAGTCGGGCATGGAGGCGGTAAGTTGTTTTATTGCACTGCTCACAGGAAAAGGTGGTAAACATATAAAGGGGCACGACGCAATAGACACATGACACGCGGTAGATGGGACCGGGGAGAAACCACTTTTCCCGCACATTATTGCGCGAGTAGTTCACGGGATCAGGGAAAGCGAATGACGTTGGATCATCGGCGAAGGCTATCGGATGATGAAGGTTAAAAGTGCATGTTCATGACTAATGTGATGGGGGAGGATTTGGCAGGTAGTGCTTTTGCGAAGGCGCACAGTTATAGGAGTTTTAAATCATTAGCTCCCAAGGGCTTAGGAAATATGAGTTATACGGAGTTTGGAGGAAAACAGGGAAAGCAAGGAGGTTATGGGAGAATGAACGAAGTAAAGGGGTAGGAGGAAAATTAAAAATAAGAACCCTTTGTGAGCATGACCAACACGACTGGACCTGTTCTTTGACCATCAGATATTAAAACATGTAGCAGCGCTAACATTGGCTCCTTCTGGGGTGAGATCCTCCCTGTGAGGTCTTAAGAACCTGCAAACCAATGCCTTCGTAAAAAACCATCTTTAAAAACATTTTCCTAGTATCCATTGGGCATGGAGTCAAAGCGAGTCTAAACTAAATTATGGAAGAGAAACTACTTACAATCGTTAAGGCCTGAAAACTAACAACTTCAAAAATTGCCCATGTACTGGGCCACCAAAATTGTTTCTCCTGCTCTTTGACTGGTTCATCATAGATCAACAAAACAGGATTTATTTGATCCTTTACCTCAAAAAGTTTAGGACATTTGAGCTTAATAGGTAAATATGGATCAAATTTCATCTCCCTTTTGTGTATTTTCCTCCTTGGATGTTCTTCATAGGAGCCTTTGTACACCTGCTGAATAATCATGGTTGTTGTATACCTATTTTTGTCTTATGTGGCCTGCACAATAAATATGAATGGTGTACCAATATGTTCATGTGTAGGGGACACAGAAACCTTATCTGCTCCTGAATCTTTCTTTGACCAATCCTCATCCAAGGAGGAGTCCCACAATTGTACATCCTCTTCCTCTGTCATCTGATAGGCAGCCTTTTCAATCTGTGTGAAGGCCACCTTAGCAGGTTTCGTAATATCAAGACTGATATGATTAGTTTCAGCCTCGAGCATTGAATTTTGTTCTACGTCAGTGTTCAAGTGGCAACTTTGAGGGATTGTTTTTTGAGCAGACAGAGAAACATAAGATAATGGGGAGCTCTCTTATCTCTTACTGATCACTGGGTTGGGGACAAAAGCAGGATGGCCAAGTTGCAGATCTACATGGTCATTGGAAGATGAGATGGCATTAGGCTCGGATTCTTGGAGGATGGTAGGACTTGCTGCTAGTTGTTGTTGTTGATCAGCGTGTTGTTTTGCAGGTAAAACAAACTGGTGAGCAGTGCCTATAGATAATGACTTCTCATAGGCAGCTCTGGTTAGGAAAGGGACATTGCCCTTATCTTCCAAACCATGGACCTCCTCCTCCTCTTCAAATAGCTCTTCCTCCATGATTATACTCTGAAAAAGGGTACTCACCCTTTTGTCTTCGTTTGTATCTCTTCTTCTTTCCAGAATCTGCAATTGCTCTACTCCTGAATGCTGCTCAACTCTTAACTTGGAAACTTCAAAGGCCAATGACTCAATCATTCTGGCCATTTCATCAATCTTATGATCTGAGGATGATGAGAGCCCATCCCTCTGTAAGTTCCCAAACTCAGTATGATCATAGAGCAGATCTTCCTTATCCCCCCAGTGTTTTAGGAACACGTCATCTAAGGCCTCAATATCTGCTATGGACCTATGGGCTAATTCTCTAAACCACTTTCTGACCTCTCCATCAAGGCTCTGGACAAAAACTCTCATCGACACATCATTCTCACTTATATCTAAGTTATCAGCATAACTGTAAAAAGCTTCAAGGTGTTCTTCAGCAGTTACCCCATCTGTACCAGTGAACTTTGGCATGTATTTTTGATACTCTCCTACAGGCATGGCATTCAAAGGAACATGCAAAACTAGGGGTCCATACCTAGCAGCTACAATTCTTTCCATCCTCGCGGGTGCTTGCTGAGCTACCATGATTGGGGTATGTGGAGTGCTACTGGTAGATTGAATAGTGGGAAATAATGAAATGGATGGCAGAGACAAGGGAATATGATGGACTGTATGGGATGCAATCTTTGGACTGATATCCAAAGGGGAATTGACTATACAAGGAGCTGTATGTATCTCTGCAGGTGATTCTTCACTAGCAAAACAAGGTTGTGATTCTTCAAACTGTCTATTTTCAACTATTACTCCCTCTTGTAGAGATGCATAAGATTTCTTAGGCTTACCTGATCCTGATGCTCCTTTCTGTGTTGTTTTATTCGACTTGATAATCTTCTTAGGGTCAGGTACTGGTTCAGCTGGTGATTTCTGAGAACTTCTTCGAGTATGTCTCACAAACTAAGCCAAAACTGCAAAGTGGAGTTGCCACCAGGTAGGTTCTCCAGAAGAGTCGCCAGATAGATGATTACAACCAGAAATGTGCCCAAACTTTATCTATCATCAAAATCTAGAAATGTTTTGTTTCCCAGGGAAGCTAAGCTTCAACCTCCTATCCCCGGCAACAGTGCCAATTAATGTTATCACCCCAAGAAACTCTCCTAGGTTGTAAATTGGAGATGCTCGGGAACATTACAAACTCAACAAAAATGTTGGAAATATGGTGGATGAATGAAAGAAATGTTGCATTTTCAAGCCAGACAACCACTTCTACTATGCTTAACCCCATACATGGGTGAACACCCTCATACTACAAGGCTTTAGACCACAAATTACTCACAGTTTGAGGAATAGGTGAAGATGGAGAATACTGACCACACCAGCAGATGCACAAGACCATGTGATGGCTGGCTACAACCAGTAAAGAGATCTATAAATCTATTATATAATGCACATCAGGATGACAAATCTCTGGCATTAAAACAACAGAAACCTGTATACACCTTCAATAATACTAACTAGACTCTAACACGGAGGTAGGATGACAACCCTTCTAATGCTAAACATCAAGAGCAAAAGAAAAACGCATAACAGGCATAGCCTAGGACAAAGAAGAAGAAGTGGAAAGTGAGCAATTAACAGCAAAAGAAGCTTGCATTAGCTGAAAATGAAGACCAGACGCTGCAGGTATCACAGTAGTTACAGCCTCCAGAAGTTCAAGCTTACAACAAAATAACATTCATCAACCCTCTTACATTCTGAGTTCTGAATATATATAGAGGTTGATTGCAAAACTAACTACTATCCTATGCGTGGAGGGGTCATAATGGACCACCAACCACATTAACTATTTGATAAAAATCTCTGTTACAATCTGCTGCTTGAATGAATATATTTGACATTTTTTGGTACTTGGTTGTACTCCTCGAATAGGTGGATTGTTGTATGAATAAATGATCATAACTGCTGAAGGGGTTTAATTTCTCGAGATTGTATGCTCCTTCCCTGGCCATGCTATCTCTTGAAAATGGTAGCTGAGGATTTAATGCACAGAGTATTGAACCATGGGCTCTTTTCTTCTTCAAGTGCACAGGGCTGCCACAGACACGAAAATTGCATTAAAAATGGATGAGGAGCTGAGAAAGAACGCTGGTCGTTGGATGGATCAGACAGACGACCGAGATCGGACTATGTGGGCTATCGAAAGATATATGCGAGAGGAAGAGTGCAGACCATTGGATCGTAAGATGGACAATCGGGAGGTGGACAGGTGCGGAAGCTACGGGGAAATTAACAGGCAGGAGTCGGGCACGGAGGCGATAAGTTGTTTTATCGCACCGCTCACGGGAAAAGGTCGTAACATACAGAGGGGTGCGACGCAATAGACGCATGACATGCGGCAGATGGGATAGGGGAGAAACCACTTTTCCCGCGCATTATCGCGTGAGCAGTTCACGGGATCGAGGAAAGTGAATAGCGTTGGATCATCGGCGGAGGCTATCAGATGATGGAGGTTAAAAGTGCATGTTCATGACTGATGTGATGGGGGAGCATTTGGCAGGTAGTGCTTTTTGTGAAGGCGCACAATTATATGAGTTTTAAATCATTAGCGCCTAGGGGCTTAGGAAATATGAGTTATGCGGAGTTTGGAGGAAAACATGGAAAGCAAGGAGGTTATGGGAGCATGAACGAAGTAAAGGGGTAGGAGGAAAATGACAAATAAGAACCCTTTGTGTGTATGACCAACACAGCCGGACCTGTTCTTTGACCATCAAATATTAAAACATGTAGCAGCGCTAACAAATGCCTGACTACCACGACTTGTTTTGCATTGAAGAGTGCCACCGCCATACTCAGCCATGACTCTTCTATCCTGAAGAGGCCTTAATCCACTGATCTGATAATTACCCTATGAGTGACCTTAGTTGAAGATTTGTTAAACAAAAGTTATCATAGACTCATGTGCTGGTGTGTGTGTGTGTTCTGTGTTATTGAAACAACGGATCGATCAGATTCCCAATACGCAGACATTTAAATGGCAAGACAGTAGAGAAAGACAGTAATCAACACAAAGAAAAAACAATTTTTAATAAAGATTTCACCCTATTCTCCAGGGCTACATCTCCGGTCCAGCTCTCAGTGCTGGCATTGTTTTATTGTGTCTTTAAGCAGAGAAATTACAATACAGGGACTCAATGTGAATTCTCCTAAAGCAGATTTTGCTAGGTAGGGTGGTTCTTGGATTCCCCAAGCCACTCGGAGTACACAGACTCTTATTCTTCCTACCAGCTCTGTGACCCTCAGTTTACAGTGGAAAGAGCCAAATCTGATGCTTAGTCCAGATAGATTCCTCTATGGGAAGGCTTGAATCTTCAAGCTCTCCGGTGCTCGATGCTGCTTGTGGTCAGCTCAAACCTTTGTCTCTTCTGCTTGGCTTTATTGTTCTCTGTGTTCAGTCCTCCTCTCAGGGTTCACTGTTCACTGTCTCTCTTGGTCGTTTGGACTCCTCCCCAAATCTCCCCTGGTTTTCGATTGTCTCCTTTCATGGCTTTAGCCATTTGATCCCTATGCCTGTTCGGTTCCTCTCCTGCCTACGTCGATTCTCCTTCTGCAGCCGCACTTGGAGTTCCCTGTTCGGCGTCAGCATGAATGCTCGGGAAGTGCCATGTGTCTCCATCCAACTGGTGCTATCATGCTTCGTCGGTTCATTTCTTCGGTTATGTCGTGGATACATTCTTTCTCCACCATAGCAGTCAAACAGTTTCCAAATCCCTTTAAATCACAGCTTAATTCCCTGTCGATTTCGCTCCTTTCTATCGGGCGCAATATCAGTTGTCCGATCTAGGCTCCTCCAGATCCAACGTCATATGCATGTCGAGCGCGGTTGACTTGCTCGACCGATAGCGCGCGATCACGGTGGTTTTTCTCTCACCTCCGCTCCCACACGTCGATCGCTGAATGGGATCGCTTCGCTTTCCTCCAAAACCTCTTACCATTCAAGGGCACCCCGATCAAAATCGTCGGTTTTCCAGAGAGTGGGTCCCACCTTTGTCCTTTAGCGCTTTTTGTTTCTTTGCCCGCGACTCTCCATCCCCCAACACGACCGAGTGCTTAAGGCTTTTCCATTTTAGCTTTATTTTTCTAGCGATGTGCGATTACATCAAAATAAGCTCCTTTTCCCGATTCGGGGCTCCTAGGGGCTGTTTTGACCCCCTGCATAGTCTCCATGGGCCTCGGTCAGCACGCTTTAACCGAGGTCCTCGTTGTTCCACGTCAGCTTCCATGGCCACTGGTTCATGGCGTTTTTTGATCACTGTTTTGGAATTTTCAAGGATTTTTTCAACTTGATATAGTCAAGATTCTTGACAGTCTTTTGTGGATCCGATTCGAATCACGGCCTCCCTACTGAAAAAGCTTTTGGACCACAAGAAGTTGGTTTTCTTCAAGCATCAACTAAGTGAGGAAATCGTTGTCTAACTTGTCCAATCTCAATCCACTTCGCAATGCTTGGCTTCGAACCCTTAAGCCCAATCTTGAGGTATTCCACTTGCCCACTGCACGCCATCCTTACCTTCCTGTCCAGCACTATATCTTCCTGCAACTCATCAAGATATTCAGGTAGCAGGTCATCAACAGAAGGTAATTGACTCTGCTCTTCAAGGTCCTCAATCATTGAAGGTTCAAACAAACTCAAGCAATCTGCGTTCACGACTGAGAAGATGTGCATGTAAGCTGGCAGATCAAGGTGAAAAAAATTCTCACCAATCTTCTCAAGTATCCTGAAGGGTCCATACCTGATAGGTTTTAGCTTTTTACCTTCACCTTGCATTTTTTCCTTGCTGATATACAGCCAGACTTGGTCTCCAACTTGAAAACTATGCTCCATTCGATGCTTATCGTGCCTAGCCTTGTACTTGGCCTGACTCTTTTTCAGCTATTCCTGCACTGCCTGGTGGATCTCCTGGATCTGTTCAATGAACCTAGTTGCCTTGTTCACATCACTGTGTTTATCAACCATGTTATTTTTACCAAAGACAAAATCCAAAGGAGACCTTGGTATGAAACCAAAACAGGTCTCAAAAGGAGATCTCTATGTAGAAGAGTGTTTGGCTCTATTGTAAGCATGCTGCACATAGCACAAATGCTCATCCCAAAGCTTAGGATGTTTGCTGCAATATCCTCTTAGTAACTGGATCACTGTCCTGTTAACTACTTCGGTCTGGCCATCTATTTGTGGATGAAAAGTTGTGCTTTTCTTTAACTTGGTGTCCATTAGTTCTCATAGACTTGACCAAAACTTCCCCACAAATCGGGTGTCTCGATCAGATACAATAGAAGTGGGTAATCCAAAATGAACCCATACATGTTCAAAGAATAATTTTGTAGTTTGTTCAGCTGTAATCTGTTTACTACAGGGTATCAAGATACACATTTTGCTGAACCTATCCACAACAACATATAGATAGTCATGACCTTTCCTAGATTTAGGCAGTCCTCCAACAAAATCCATGGAAATGCTTTCCCAAGGGTGAGAAGGAACTGGCAAGGGAATGTACAAGCCTAGTTTTTTGTTAGTGGGCTTGCTTTTAGCACACATAGCACATCCCTTCACATATCTAGAAACTGTCTCATTCATTTTCGGCCAATCGCAGAACCTTTGCAGTTGTGCAACTGTTTTACGTACCCCAAAGTTGTTGGAAATAATACTAAGAGGGGGGGGTGAATCAGTATTATTACATCAATAAAAAATTTTCATTTCCATATTCAGATTCATATATGCTACTTCCACAACTTCTTATGATTCAGTTAGTTGATCCTTAATGAGTGCATTAGAACATTATCAACCATATTAACAGTAAACAGGTGTAGTAAAATAGAACATATCAGCACACATAAGCCACACACATGAACACCATGATATAAGGTGGAAACTCAATGTGGGAGAAAACCACCTGCTACTGTTGGCATTATGGCTAAAGTGTTTTCCTTGATGGCAACCCATACAGGTGATGGATCACTGTACAACAGGTCAATAGCAAACATTGATGAACAGCTCTCAAATATTGAAGAAAATAAGGAGTACGCAGGCACACCGTTCAAAAGGTGCGTACGCGCAGGCATGTCTTATATAAAGTGTGTACATACCTGCAGGAAACCCATTCATTGGGTGCGTACCCCCAGTGCACACATTCCAAGGAAGTTAAGCGCCCACACGTGGGGTTTCTCATGGTATTTAGCCAACAGTATTGGGTTATCATGGTTTTGGTCCGTGGTATTGATTATTTTATTATTATTATTGAGCCCCATGATCCTTGATTTGAGGAAGAGCTTGCCTATATAAAGCAAAGGGGATCATTTGGCTTAAGCATGTTTTTGGTTGAATATCTTATGAGGGCAAGATCTAGTCTAGATCTAAATAAGGCGAATCTACTGATGGACTAAGATCTCTTCAGCGCATGTTCAGATCTGTAG
>APFE031713536.1:252939-274572 GCA_000404065.3 Pinus taeda | reverse complement strand
TCACAGTCGCGTATATACGCGGATATCCTTAACCGAAGTCGCGTATATGAATCTGAGTATGAAAAAGAAAAAGTTTTACTGACTTGATAATACTGATTCACCCCCCCCTCTCAGTATTATTTCCAACAGAAGATCCATCTCAACCCCACAACTAATTTGTCAGCTGGTCTTGGGACCACTTCCCAAACATTTTTATTCACAATGGATTCGTACTCCACCATTGCATCAACCCATACAGGTTTCTTTACTACTTCCTCAAAAGAGGATGGCTCAGTCTCTACTGTCTCAGTCATCAGAGCCATGTATCCAGTGTACTGATATGGTGACCTTCTCGCCTATGCTGATTTGAAGGGGCACCCACATTAACCCTCTCATCCTACACAAGTCTCTCAACTTCTATGGTTCTCTTCTTACCTTCTCTGGATGGTTTTTATTGAGTGGTTGTCTCCACTCTCTACTCCTCAACTTGTGGCTGCTCCACAAATTCTTGAGGTTCCTCCCTTGGAGCTAAAATATCCTTTTCTGGTGGAATCTGAAGCACCCTCTCAAGAGAGCATCGTATGGCTTTGTCTTCATCAAATTTGATATCTTATCACACAACTATCATTCCGAGGGATGGAAAATACATATGGTAGTTGTGGGGAGTTTCCGTGTAACCCGCAAATACCCCCAACTTTGTTGTCGACTCTAACTTTTTCCTTGATTCTTTGGAGACATGGAAATAAACAGAGGCTCCAAAAATCCTGAAGTGTGACACATCCAGATTCCTCCCTGAGAAATCCTTCTCTGGTGTGCCCATGCCAAGAATATGATGAGGACTCCTATTATGCAAATAGATCACTATGTCGCATGCTTCAACCCACAATTGTGGAGGTAGGATTTGGTCATGCAATGCCACCCATGTTGCTCCTAAAATGTCGCAATTCTTCCTCTTATCCATCCCATTCTGTTGTGGGTTGTGGGGTGTTGTCAACTCTTGTCAAATGCCTTATTTTGCACATAAATTTTTGAACTCATTCGACACATACTCACCTCCATTATCGCTCTTGAGAGCCTTCAACTTCTTGCCCATTTCTTTCTCCACGAGTGCCTTGAACTCTAAGAACATGGAGAAAGTCTCATCCTTATTTTGCATGAAGAACATCCAACACTTCTGTGAGTAGTGATAAATAAATATGACAAAATACTTGTGCCTAGCAGTGGAGGCTATTGATAAAGGTCCACAAACATCAGAGTGAATCCTTTCAAGGATTGCATGTGATTTGTTGTCCCGATCATGGAAAGTGGCTTTTGTGTACTTCCCCAAGGTACACCCTTTACATGTTTCCTACTAATCTAGTGCTCCTTTAGGGAGGCCTATGGTAATATGCTACATGATATTCAAAGCACCATGATGCAAATGGTCAAGTCTTTTATGCCAAAGTTCACTGACATCGGGACTTTGCACCTTCTTTGCCTTTGTGCTTAATGCAACACAATCCTCCACAACTAGCGTGCAACGATTCTTCACATGAACCCCGATCCACTTCACTTGTCCCATTGCAATGTGTCTCAGGAATTCCTTTCCTTTGTTGAAGATCACATCATAACCATAGTCTTCCAAAACTGCATCGGAGACAAGATTCTTCTTTAGATCCAGAACAAACATCACATCCTTGGACCCGAGATGGGAGCCTGACTCCCTCTGAAAGGTAACTGTACCAATCCTGGTTGCATTGTACCTTCCATCATCTCCCATATCGATGTGCATATGGAGATCCTTCTCCTCCAAATCACTGAAAAATTTCTATTCCCCGTCATATGGAACGAGGCACCATTGTCGAGGTTCCACACACTTCCCATCACTGTGATGTCCATGCATGAAATGAGAGTAAAATCAAGCTCGAACTGTGAATCCAAAGCATCACTCACTACTCCTCCTAAGGTATTCTTGCTTGTTTTCTTTTGTGGACAATTTGTGGCATAGTGCCTGAATTCATGACAATGAAAACACTTGATTCTAGAGAAGTCTTTCTTCTTTCTCCCTTGACTAGATTTTGCTTTGGATTGGGATTTCTTACCTTTCCCTTTCTTTTCCTTTCCAGCCAAGGCATCATTATCCTCATCCTCGCCCTTGGATGAAGTCTTGACTCTAGTATTCTGCCTTATTTCTGCCTACACTAGGTCAGATCATAAGCGCTCCCAACTTGGTAGTTTCTCCCTACCATTTACCAAATCTTGATAGCTATGCCATCTCTTTGGAAGGCCCAAAAGGGCTAGAGCAACCAAGTATTCTTCAGGGACATTAACATCGACCTTGCCAATTTCATTACGACACTGTGTAAACCTGCTAAGATACTATGGAATTGTGTCATTCTTCTGCATATTGATATGTTGAAGCTTGTCCTTGAGTGCTAGCTTCTTGTGGTCACTATTATTCTCGAACAATTATGTCAGTGTTTTCCACATCACAAACTGAGTCTATTTTTCTTGGATATTCGAGACAATATGATCTCGTACTCCCTCCAATATGATTCTCCTCACTTTGGCCACATCTTTCTTCCACTGAGAAAGATTATGGACATCAGATGCTTGGGATTTTACAACATATGTCTTGATGTATTATAGTAACCCATTTTCATCCAATACTACCTCCATGCGATCCTTCCATGCAACAAAGTTTGAGGTTCCTTCCAAGACATACTCAAACCTAAGTCCAAGAAAGCCATCTTCTCAGTCCTAAAGAAAACCTGCAACATTGATCTTCCAATTCGAACCTCCTGCAATGACAACTTTGAAATCTCTGTTCTAGAGCGATTCCAACTTTGATACCATGTAGAATTTAATTTGTAGATTCAATACTGATCATGAAATTTTCTAAATCACAAGATTTGAAGCTACTCTACTGATTTTCGGAAATTAATTCACCATCTAGAACAAGAATCATAGACATGCAAAAGGAAACATCACACATGCACAAAGATTTATCTAGGGGAAAGAAACTGCTCAAAACCCCTTACTATCTATATTTCATTAATCAGAGAATAGAGATGAAATACATATGTTTTCTTTAGCCTGAGCACACCCTGTAAGTGTATAGTCTATCCCTCTGCTTTACTAACTGAATATGGCCAACACTTAGCCAATTTTCAAGCCCTCCAAGCTCTTATTTCCTTGCATTGTTCCCTTGATAAATTGGCCTGTATTATTTTGGAATTTCCCACTATTGAATTTCTCAATTCCCTAGGGTCCTTCCTCTAACTGCATGCACCACCTATACACATTGGAATATGCTACAACTGATAGTACACTTCCTTGGAATCTCCATATAAACTGGGTATCTCTAATTCTTTGTATGAAACAATTTTTTTGGGCTGATTAATCAATTAATTGGTTGATCACTGAGTGTGGTTGAAGTTCCATTTCCACAAATCGACCTCCACTAGTTCTTATGACAGTTAGAACTAGTTAAACTAACAATAACTCAAATTAACTAAAATAGATTGATACAAATTTGCAACCAAACATGCAAAACTGAACTCTAACTCATCCAACTCAAATTTACTGAGTAAACTTGGTGACATAATCCATGTACGCAAGTTAACATCATCCAAGTTGTTTGTTGATGTGGAAATTCGAATTTTCACTAGTTTGACCAAGGCAAAGCCAGTCTGTGATTTTCTTGTTGCATTTTCAACATAAATGGTAGCATCAACCTCTTTGCCTGAAGTGGCATTCTCCTTCCTCTAGTTTGTAGCTAGAGGTGTGTCCATGGGCTTACAATTCTCCATGTGAAATATATGAAGTATCTTGGTCGCATACTTTCCTTGAGACACAAACAATTCACCATCACCTTTCCATATTTCCAACCCGACGAAGTAATGCATGAGGTCCATGTCTTTCATTTCAATTTTCCTTGCAAGATCCTCTTTGCAAGAGCAGATCAATTGCTCATCACATGTCAATATTAAATAATTAACATATAAAACAAAAATAAGCAACTTACCATCTACCACAATGTCATAGAGGTTTGCATCTGCTTCACTTTTGGTGAAGCTCAATCCTCTGAGATAACTGTCAATCTGAGTGTACCATGATCAGGGCACTGATTTGAGACCATATGATGCTCTCTTTATTTTTCACACATGCAAATCTCAATCATATGTCTCAAATCCGTCTAGCTGCTCTATGTAAATTTCCTCCTCAACAACATCGTTGAGAAAGGTGGTCTTCACATCCATCTGGTGTATTTTCCATCCCATATGCACAACCAATTCTAGAATGGATCTTATTGAGGCCTTGCAATTGTTGCAAAAGTTTCCTCATAGTCCACTCCCCCTACCTGAGAGAATCCTTTAGCCATAAATATGTCCTTGTACTTATCGATGCTTCCATCAACTACATGCTTTACTTTGTAGGTCCATCTTGAACAAACCACCGATTTCCCTTTTGGCCTCGACACCACCTCCCATACATTTTTCTTCACGATGGATTCATATTCTTCAACCATGGCTTCAACCCAAACTGGTTGAGGAACTTCTTCCTCAAAGGAAGAAGGCTTTGTCTCAATGATCTCTGTCATGGGAGCCATGCACCCAATGTACTTATCAAGTGACCTCCTCTACATGTATTGTGATGTGGGGGCTCCCACATTCTCCTATGCAACTTATAACAATTTATCATATTCTCTGGTTCTCTTTCTCCCCTCTTTGGAAGACTATGGTTGAGTGGGTGCCTCCACTCTGCCTCCTGTTTGATCATCTACATGCTGCTACTCCACACCTTCTTAAAGATCCTCCTTTGGAGATATAAGCTCCTGCTATGGTGGGATACTTAGCTCTTGTTCCAGAGATCATGTAATAGCACTGTCCTCATCAAACTTGACATCTCTCCTCACAACTTTCATCCTTAGTGAAGGAAGATACACCAAATAATTGTGTGGAGTTTTAGTGTATCCTACAAAAACTCCCAACTCTGTTGTATGCTCAACATTCTTCCTCGAATCCTTCGAGACATGGAAATAAATTGAAGCTCCGAAAATTCTAAAATGGGACACATCATGCTTTCTCCCACAGAAGCATGCAACACTGCCCCTCATCATGCAACATGGTCCTTGATTCTCCCACTATGCTCCTATTCTTCCTCTCATCTACCCCATTCTATTGTGGCTTATGGGGTGTTGTAAGCTCTCTTTGAATGCCTTCTTTCACACATAAATATTTTAAGGCTTGTGAAACAAATTCACCTCCATTTTCACTCCTGAGAGCCTTCACCTTCTTCCCAATATTCTTCTCCACCAATGAATTGAATTCAATAAACTTGGAGAAAACATCATCCTTCTTCTGCATGAGAAGATCCAACACTTTCTGGAGAAATCATTAATAAAAATAACATAGTACTTATGTCTTGTTGTGGAGGTTGTAGAAAAGGGTCCAAAATCATTAGAGTGGACTTGCTCCAAGATTTCATAAGCTCTTCTCTCACAATCATGGAAAGTGGATTTAACATATTTCTCTAATGTGCAACCCTTGCAATCACCATGTTGGTCAAGGGATCCTTTAGGGAGGCCAATGGTAATTTGATGCATGATCTTCAAGGCACCATGGTGTAGATGACCCAATATCTTGTGCTAGAGTTCACCAACATCTCTACTCGACACTTTATTAGCCTTGTTTCTTAATGTAGCACAATCTCCCACCTCTAGTTTGTATAGGTTCTCCACTCGAACCTCGGTCTACTTCATTTGCCTGATAGCCATGTGTCTCATAAAGGCTTTCCCTTTACTAAAAATTACATCATAGCCACGATCCTCCAAAACTGCTATAGAGATCAAGTTCTTTTTAAGCCCAAGTACACACATAACATCTTTGAGGCGAAGTGGAGAGGTTTTCTCCCTCTCAAAAGCGACAATACCAATTCCTATAACATTGAACCTCCCATCATCCCCCATTTCGATATGCATATGGAGATCCTTCTCCTCCAGGATACTGAAAAAATCCTTGCACCTTTTCATATGGAACGAGGCACCAAAATCAAGGTACCACACACTCCCCATAAAAATGTTGGCCATGCATTCTATTAGGGTGAAGTCTAATTCAAATTGCGAAGCGATTGCTTCACCTGCTGCTCCTTCTGAAGTCTTCTTGGCAGACATTTTGTGCGGATATTTTGTTGCATAGTGCCCAAACTTGTGGAAGTGGAAGCACTTGATCTTGTTCAAGTCTTTGTTCTTGCCATTATTTTGACTGGATTCAGGGTTTCTCTAGTTCTTCTTCCCTTTTCCCTTCTTCCCCTTTCCAACCAAGGAAATATTTTCTTCATCCTATGCTCTAGATGAAGTTCCATCCTAGTTATTTCTCCTAAAATCTTCTTGAAAGAAATCATACCACAACCTTTCCCAATTTGGTACTTGTTCCCTTCCATTAATTCACAAAGTCCTAGTAACTGTGCCAAGATTTTGGAAGGCCTAGAAGAGTTAGGCTCACCAGGTCATATTCTGCAACAATCACACCAACCCCTCCAAGCTCATCCCGAACTTGTGTAAATCTGGTGAGGTACTAATCTAGGTGGATCCAGAAACACTCAGAGATCAAAGAGGGCTCAGGAAAAGCTCAAAAGTAAAAGTTGTTGGATTGCAGTGAAACTAGGGATAGATCGAAGAGCTCATCACAAGATTTCCAATGACATAAACAACACTTCAATCTGATTTTGTATGCAAAAGTTATGGCTAGTCAAAGTTTTGGTCACCTTGGCCCATTAACTAAAGTTAGCAGAGCGCCAACTAAATTTGGAGCCCGACTAAATTTGGTGGAGCTACTAAATTTGGTGAAAATTAACGAGGCAACAATTTGACACTTCGTGGTAATGCTTTTTGATAGTCATAAATGGAGAAATTGTCACCTACTTAAAAAAATTGGTAACCTCAAAGCACCAACAAGGAAATTTCAAACATTTGTTTATTAAAAAAAAATGGGGTGGCAGGCTACCACCCCCTGGCCCATGGTTATTATTTAACATGATAAATATAGTGGGTTGTCCACCCACCAAAAAACCCTCCCAACCAAACAAACAAGTCATTATGTATTAAAGGGTCGACGGGTATTGAACCTGTGCCAGCCACCGACCTGCCTGCCCATTGACAACCCTCCAACCAAAATGAAACAAACAACCAACGAACAATTAAAATATTAATACAATTGATTTACATATGTGGGGAAGGTTCGACCATGGGACCTTCGCCCCCAAAATGCCTGCCAACTGTGGGCCAACCAAGGTGCCAAGTCATTGGGCCTTGAAAATAATGTTGGCGTTGAGTTACTTAAACACAATTGATTCATTTGACCAATAGAGGATGAAAAAGAGGGTGCCCAACGAAATCCTGGTCTGGAATAGTTAACAAGGTAAAACCTTGATGTCGAGGAATCATGAGGAACCTGAAAGATTCCCTTAGAGTTGATTTTGGACAGTGGCAGAATCATGCCAACTTTATACTCAAATTATCTAGAATTTGATTAGGAGTCTGGTGATGTAGACGATTATTTGATTTGAGCAGAATATTTTCCAGAGACAAAATGTTGAAGGTGGAACTTGTTGAAGCCTTGAAAATTTCTCCTTACATCATATAAGGGAGATCACCCAGTCGGGAACTTAGAGTAATTCCTTTTCTATTGAAATGGTGGTTACGACTAGTTAAACTATGTCTAGTTACCTTCTCTCTATCTCCATTGGCTTAAAATATGACTTTCACCTACCGATAGAGAAGAGACATCAGATCAGCCCTCTTGTTAATTAGGCAAGAAAGTTATCCTTAAGCTGATCTTGGGCTCAACCAAGCCACAACTAAATTTTGCCTCTTGGAAAAAGGACTTCTATGATGCAAGAACTATAATTAACATGCATAACTTAACCTAAGATGCAATTATCCTAAACCTATATCGATTGAAGGAAAGAGAAGTCTTTCTATCAATCAAGGGCAATCTAATGAGACAGGAAAAGAAGCATGTAGGAATTGGAATTGGAATGAAGGAATTAGATCAAGGAAATAGTTCACGAGATCTATTCCTTGTTAAAACAATTATCGACAATTAAATTCCTAATAAGTAGTTACTAGACACCTAATTGTAAATAGATCCAATTCCTAATAAAATATACATAAGAACTTAATTATAGATGACACGATATTGAAGTAGTTCAAATAAAATGGCATGATGAAAAGAAAAATATCCATAACTCTAAACCATTAGATAGTTATCCAACTTAAAGAAATAAACATTTGTTCTTATACAAATTCAGATTTCAAGATCCATTTATGATTAATTTTGCAAGGTAGCTTGATCATAATTCCAAATGAATTAATAATTAACATTTAACAATAGTGCATAAAGCCAATTACTAAACTCATACATCAGAAATGCAATAGAAAAGATGAATAATTTATTTATTTCAACAAATGATGCAAACAACAGTGCCATACAAGAAATTATAGAAAAAAATGTTATTACAAAATTGAATCAAGTACATAAACCTCAAAGACTATAATAGTGCAAATCTCTCACTGCCAACACTCGATCTCTGTCTGCAAAGAAGACCTCTACCCCACTGCAATAGTGCAAAATGAAATAGAACTCTTTCACCAATAGGTTGAACATTCTAATAGCATTTAGCCTCTTCTCCTAGAGTCCCCCCCGACGACAAAAGTTTTTTTTACAATATGTGAAGATATTATTTATACAGAGATTGAGGTGAAATTGTGAAAATATCAACAACTCCACATATCTCTCCACAACGAAGCAATTAAATCAGGTAGTTATTTCTTCTATTTAATCATAGGCCAAATGTCGATCGCCTCGATTGATAAAGTGCCCAAATTAGCTTGTTGTTGAGTTCAATTTGTTTATGTCGATCACTACTAAGGAGGTTGCTAGACATGCTTGCACTCTTCATGGTATTAGTGTTCGTTTAAGCTTCTTCTTTGACTTCCTCTTTGGGTCTCAATACATGGCTGAGTGGTTTTTGATTGAATGATCTATTCGAATTGGCCTTGGCATTTTCCTATAACAGAGAAACCAAAATTAGCCATGATGAAAATTCAATACACATATGACTCAATACCTTTTAATTTTAATGAAGTGGCTATAACAGTGGTCGTAGGATGATACGCCTAGAAAAATATGAGTGGTATCGGAGATTTGATATCGAAAGTTTTAAAGTGACTACAATTTAAAAGTCCTGATACATGCAGATGCGAAATTGTATTAATTTTCATTAACCCAAAACTGAAATATATCACGAATTTTATATTAATAAGACAATGAACCCCCTAAAGGTGACAAGTGGCAAGATCATAGTGGTACCAGTGATAAGATTATCGCAACTTTAAAAGTGATATAATGTAAAATATTTACAGTATGGGTAGCTCCAATATGGAGCAGATGCGAAATCATATTCAACTCTTTTTTAAATCTATATTAGATTCGTAACCAAATCGACAATTGGAGGATAAAGTCATATCAACGATTTTACATATGTGACATTTCAATAATTCCAATATGAGAGTGGATGCGAAATCACATTCAACTCCTTTTTATAACTATATCGGATCCGCAGTATCATAGCTTTGTGTCAGCGATGTGATATCAGAGGTCTCATTCAAAAGTTTCCGATTAGACAGGAGGACGTGAAATTCTTATTAATCAACATTAAAACACATATCAAATCTGGATATTGAAGGTTTGAAATGGTCACAATATAACCAAAGTTTCGATATTGCAGATGTGATTTTGTATTAGATCACCGTAATAAAACAAATTGGCTTTGCAATATTGATGATTTTAAGACGTGTGCTATTACAAAAGTTACGATGAGGGGACACGATTTTTTGTATTAAATCAAACCTATTATTATATTGGGTCTGGATATTGGAGATGCATGATTATTAGAAGTCAGAGATCAAAAGCCTTTGAATATCAACAAATTGGAGCGGAGGCCTTTATCGCAAATTGATGATTGACAATGAATGATTATCGCATATCGGAGATCATAGATTTGAATGGAGACACATAACAAAAACGACGATATGGTATCTCTGATATGTTAGAGCAGAGTATGATGTGGCGTGTGGGATCCTCTGACAGTGCTTATATATAACAATCAAAATTTGGTTTAAAATATAATACACCAAAATATTTTAAAAGGACTGTCACTTATGCGTTCCGAAGTTTATGTATGTTTATTATTATAAAGAGCCAATGTCATATGTATTAGAGTTTTGGTATCAAAGAATTCTAAAAGAGTTCCTCTGATGTCATAACTCCACAAACTTTGATATGAATATATTATAAAAAGGTTTTTCCGACCACTAAACTACAACCACTAATAATTGGGGCCAGGACTTATGATATAAGAGATTTTGAAAGAAATCTTCCGATATTAATAAGTCTTGAAGTTTCGATACGTCATAGCCACTTTTTGGAAAATATAGCCACTAATAATAATAATAATAATTTGGTCTTAGGGGCTAGAAATAATGAACATTTATACAATTGATTAGGCCAGCGTAGTGAAAATGTTCGATGATCGACTAGGTACCATTTTCAAACCAAATGTCCAAATGAGATCAAACAAGTTATGATAGGAATATAAGAAAAAAAAGAACTCATTTAGGAAATCCAAACTCTCAAAATCGAATAGTAATATGACCAACCATTCAATTAAAGGGTCACCATAATGAGAATTAAGTGAATAATGGGGGGGGTTGTTGAGTACTACAACAATTGGCGACACATAGAGAAGAACCAATTATCTCTGGTTTGCTATTAATGAAATCCCAAAAAGGAAAAGGAGCAAGCCTGAATAAAATAAAAAAGCTAAGATTTAGACTCTATGAAATCCATAAAAAAGTCAAAACAAAGTTTAATCATTTTGAACATCTCTTGTAATGATCATAAGAGTAAGACCATGTTTACAACAACCATTAATTAATGACAACATAAACTAAAGGAGAAAAATTTAGGATTTTGTTTAGTAAGAAAGATAAACTCTCATTGTCACAGGTAGAGGAGCCTCGTCAGGGTTACCTTTTTAACCCAAAGGAATGTTAGTATCCCATCTACTATTTAGTATTTTAGAGAAGACATATTTCATTAATAACTCTAAAAACCATTGTCCTGGCTTGGTGACCAGATATGAAAATGTCATTGATAAGTATTGATAGTCATGAACAAGTCAATTCATGATGAGACCTCTTGTCTTACAAAAAAGTGTTGTGAGCCATTATCTTGGCTTGGTGACCAGATGTGATAATTTCATAACAATTGAAGCTCATGATCATGGTAGGTTGGCTCTTTTAGGAGACCCCCTATCTTTCAGGTTTTTTTACACAACTTTTAATTTATACTCTGATAATTTGTGCTAATAGATGGGGAGACAAATCCTCTCCTTAAGAGATAGGATGACATGGAGGAGTTATGGAATATTAAACTTATCTGTTTTTTTTTCACTTTAGTAGCTGTCTTGTA
This sequence comes from Pinus taeda, assembly GCA_000404065.3. Lineage (NCBI taxonomy): Eukaryota > Viridiplantae > Streptophyta > Pinopsida > Pinales > Pinaceae > Pinus > Pinus taeda. Next base: position 263,077 of record APFE031713536.1, on the reverse strand, counting down.
AGATAAGTTGTCGCAAAATATTTATACTATAAAGTGAGATTATCAAAATAACAAGCAAATGCAATAAGAGTATGAACGATAGAAATTTGATGATTATTTTGATATTCTTCCTTTTACTAATGAACTTGATTGAAAAAGAGTAAAAATTTCCCATGTATCAGACCAAAGATGAATGTAAAAAAACTCTTCAACTAAAATATTTGGTAATATTACCAAGGGAATTTTCAAATGGGAAATAAATGAAATGTCGTGAAATCAGATCCGAAAGCAGGATAAAAGAGAAATTCAAACCAAATTAAGAAAACAAATCATTGCAAACATAATCATGAAATAGAAACAACTCAAACAAGATAAAAGTAATATCTTGACATAAGACATTAAGATCTTGTTATGAATTTGTCAAGTAAAAGTGTTGTCTTGCTTAATGAGTTTCTCTTTCATGAGTTTATTAAAAACTAACTAATAATGAGTTGTGATTAAAAATTTCACTTGAGAGATTAACATAGATTTATTTCCTTACTTAAATCTCGCTTTAAAACATATCGCAGAAATGATAAGAAAAAATTCAAGTTAAGAAAATCTCCATGAGTAAGGTTTGAAAGATGTGCCATTTAGCATTTATATTTACCATAACTGACATATTCACAAAAACTAGATTAAACCAAAACCTACAAAAAGACAACAAAATATAAGAAAGAAAAAATTGGATGAGAAAAGAATAAATTGAAATAAAAAACACACAAATAGATGATAATAAAATTGCAAATGCATACCTGGAAGAATTTTATAGTCAGTTTACCTCAATGGATCTCCGTCTTCTTCCATGTATTTCTTTAATGTTTAAAATCATATTTTATTCGATCAACAAACAGTTAACAAAAAAAAAATATAATTTATTCCTAATCCTAATCTAAAAAAACAGAATATGACTAAGTAAAATCAAACTTCCAATGTAACCATTCAAGTGTTTCTTTTACTATATATACACACCAATCAAATATCACTAGTAACAAAAGCACAATTGAAACAACAAAAGTAAATTTGATTTGATTATATACATCTAAAAATAAAGTATGCATAAAGAACAACTTATTTACAAATAACTTATTTGAAAACCATCTCTCTTGGAAAGTTGTCTCCAAACAAATATCTATTGGATCATAAAAGTATGGATATATATTTGTAAGAGATTCAAAACTAACCAAAGGAGAAGGTAGCAAGGAAGATTGTGAGGGAACATTCTCAAGAGTTAAATTTTGTCGACAATGAAATAATTAAAATGAAATGAACATCAAATTAATTTGAAAAAGAAAAGTTTTTTTTTATATTTAGAATTAAAATTTCGATTAACATATTCATTGTTTTTAGTTAATGCATCTCGAGAGTGTTCAATGTTAAGATATTGGACAACCCACATAAAAGACCAGAAAAGAAAACATAACAAAAGAATTTAAAGAAAGCAACCATAACTAATTTGTTATGGACATTAAAATTACAACATAATTTTATAGGGCAACTCTTGAACCCATAATTAAATTCAGTGATCAAATTGCCACTAAAAGAGCATTCCAACAAAATGCTATAGATGCAAGTTTCCAAAATAAAATCAAAATAAAAAGTGTTAGAAACTTGCAAAGCTAGCCCATCAAAATATTCAGGATAAAATTTGTGTTTAACAATAGGAGACAAAATCATAACATGTGAATCTTCATGAGATAAATTAGTTTTTATAAGTAGTGCACTTTGTACAGGATAGAAATATTTGTCATCATTATTGTATTCATCATAAATTACCTCCTTCTCTTGGAAATCAAATAACTGATATGTACTAACAAAATAAAAAAATATGAGAGGAATATTTTGAAATGTCATTGATGACTAAAGAAAAATCATCTGAATGAGCAATAATTTCAGAATTTTCAAAACTGGTGATAAACTTGTTTTCAACCATTAGATTAAAATGGTCATTATTTAATAAAATATGATCTGAAAATATATCATGATAAAGAAAACAATGACTACTAGAATATAATGTTGGTTAGAAAGAGTCATCTTGATAATTCATCGTATTATCATAATTATGGTTTAATGAAATTCTTTCAGTTGTAAAAATGTGTTTTGAATTTTCAGTATTCATCTTAAGAGAAGATAGATTAACATTTTCATTATTCAAATCTTGTTGTTGATTAGATTCTATTGGGCCTACTTGCTGCTCACCAGAATCATTAGAAATTGTCTCAATTACATTTTTATATTTTGCATTTATATTTGAAATATTCATTTCAGAAATCGGAAAATGTGTGTTTCAACTTTCCAACAATAAAGGGTGTGATCTAATTTCAATCTTAGGCTCAGGCTCAATAAAATCATTTGTTGTTTCAAGGCTAATAAATGAATTAGATGTGTCTTGTTCTTCATTATTTAATTTATTATCTTCATAATTAGAAGAAACAAGAGAAGACTAATTCTCAATCAAATATTCAGTCGAAGGTAAATCACATAAATGAAATTGATAACAAAATGATCAAAATCTGTTAGAAAAATGATCTAAAGATTCATCTTCGTAAATGAAAATGTTATCTAATTCTAAACACAAATTGTCATAACTATAATTTTGATGGGCTTTTAGAAATACCTGCATGAAATGGTTCCTGGAAAGAATTGACTTCACTGGAAGTACTTTGAACCATTTGCGGATTTGTCCTCAGAATGTCAGAGTAAAAAGGATGCAGATCTCATTGTCAGTAGTAATATTGAAAGATTCACATCTATCTACAAAATTACAAAGATGATTTAAGGCAGAAAACCTCAAATTAGACAAGGTCTCAATCTTATTCTTGGTAATGCCTCTGGTAGGTTTCGATAAGTTGTAAGCATGACCCAATGTAGGAATGCATATAGGAGCCATGATTAGTTAAAAATGATAAAGAAAAATTTCAAATAGATAAACTAACTCAAGGCCCTCCTTCTAGCGCCAAAAATGTTGAAGGCTCAAAATTCTCTCCTTACAACATTATAAAGGAGACCACCCGATCGGAAACTTAGAGCAATTCATTTTCCATTGGAGTGGTGGTTCCGACTAGTTAAACTAGGTCCAGTTACCTTCTCTCTATATCCACTGGCTTAAAATATGACTTCCACCTACCAATAGAGAAGAGACATCAGATTAGCCCTCTTGCTGACTAGGCAAGAAAGTGATCCTCAAGCTGATATGGGGCTCAGCCAAGCCACAACTAAATTTTTCCTCTTGGAAAAAGGACTTCTAAGATGCAAGAACTAAAATTAACATGCAAAACTTAACCTAAGATGCAATTATCCTAGACCTATCTCGATTGAAGGAAAGATAAGTCTTTCATTCAATCAAGAACAAGCTAATGAGACGGGAAAAGAAGCATGCAAGAATTGGAATTGGAATGAAGAAATTAGATCAAGGAAATAGCTCATGAGATCTATTCCTTATTAAAACAATTATCCACAATTAAATGCCTACTAAGTAGTTACTAGACACCTAACTGTAAATAGCTCCAATTCTTAATAACATATGCATAAGAATGGAAATATTCATGACATGATACTGAAGTAGTTAAAATAAAATGCCATGATGAAAATCAAAATGTCTATCTCTAAATCGTTAGATAGCTATCAATCTTAAAGTAATACAAATTTGTTCTTATACAAATTCTGATTTCAAGATGCATTTATGATTAATTCTACAAGGTAGCTTGATCAAAATTATAAATGAATTAATAATTAACATTTAATAATAGTTTATAAAGCCAATTACTAAACTCATACATCAGAAATGCAATTGAAAAGCTAAATAATTTATTTATTTCAACAATTGATGCAAACAATAGTGTCATACAAGCAATTGTAGAAACAACTTTATTACAAAATTGAATCAAGTACACAAACCTTAAAGACTGCAATAGTGCAAATCCATCACTGCCATCACTCGATCTATATCTGCAAAGAAGGCCTCTACCCCACTGCAATAGTGCAAAATGAAATAGAACTCTTTCACCAACATGTTGAACATTCTAATAGAATTTAGCCTCTTCTCATGGATTCCCCCTGGTGACAAAAGTTTTTTTTTACAATCTGTGAAGAGATTATTTATACAGAGCTTGAGGTGAAATTGTGAAAATATCAACACCACGTATCTCTCCACAACCAAGTAATTAAATCAGGCAGTTATTTCTTTTGTTGAATCATAGGCCAAATGTCTATTGCCTTTGTTGATAAAGTGCCCAATTTAACTTGTTGTTGAGTTCAATTTGTTTTCCGTTGACCACTATTGAGTAGATTTCTAGACATGCTTGCGCTCTTCACAGTATTAGTCTTCGTTTAAGCTTTTGCTTTGACTTCCTTTTTGGATCTCGACACATGGCTAAGTGGTTGTTGATCGAATGATATATTCGAAGCAGCCTTGGTGTTTTCCTGTAACAAAGAAATCGAAATTAGCCATGATGAAAATTCAATACACATATGACTCAAGACCTTTTAATTTTAATGAAGTGGCTATAAGAGTGGCCATAGGATAATACACGTGGCAAAAGTTGAGCGCTTTCGAAGATTTGATATTCGCAGTTTTAAAGTGACTACCATTTAAAATTCCCGATACAGGAGGATGTGAAATTGTCTTAACTCTCATTAACCCGAAACTGAAATATATCAAAACTTTTATATTAATAAGACAATGACCCCCTAGAGGTGACAAGTGGCAAGATTTGAGTGATATCAAGGATAAGCTTATCGCAACTTTAAAAGTGAGACAAGGCAAAATATTTGTGATATGTGTAGCTCCAATATGGAGCGGATGCGAAATCATATTCAACTCTTTTTTAAATCTATATCGGATCCGTAACCAAATCGACAATTAGAGGATAAGTCATATCGACGATTTTACATATGTGACATTTCAATAATTCTGATATGAGGGTGGATGAAAAATCACATTCAACTCTTTTTGATAACTATATCAGATCCACAATATTAGAGCTTTGTTACGACGATGTGATATCAGAGGTCTCATTCAAAAGTTTCCAATTAGACAGGTGAACATAAAATTCTTATTAATCAACGTTAAAACACATATCGGAGGTTTGAAATGGTTGCAATATAACCAAAGTTGTGATATTGCGGACACGATTTTGTATTAGATCATCGTAATAAAACAAATCGGGTCCGCAATATCACCGATTTTAAGACGTGTGCTACTACAAAAGTTCCGATGAGCAGACGCGATTTTTTGTATTAAATCGAACCTATAATTATATCAGAGTGAATAACATGTCGAAGATCGGAGATTGGAGACGCATGATTATCGGAAGTTGGAGATCAGAGGCCTTTGAATATTGGCAAATCAGAGTGGAGGCCTTTATCACAAATCAACGATCAACAGTGAATGACTATTGCATATCGAAGATCAGAGGTTTTGAATGGAGACACATAAGAGAAACGTTGATATGGTATCTACAATATGTTGGAGCAAAGTATGATGTGGTATGTGGGATCCTCCGAAAGTTCTTATATTTAACAATCATAATTTGGTTTTAAATATAATACACCGAAATGTTTTAAAAGGGTTGCCACTTATGTGTTTTAGAGTTTATGTATGTTTATTATTATAAAGAGCCAATGTCATATGTATCGAAGTTTTGGTATCAGAGAATTCTAAAAGAGTTCCTCTAATGTCATAACTCTGAAAACTCTGATATGGCTCTATTATAAAAATGTTTTTACGACCAATAAACTACAACCACTGATAAATGGGGTCAGAACTTATGATAGCGGAGATTTTGAAATAAATTTTTGGATATTAATAAGTCCTGAAGTTCTGATATGTCATAGCCACTTTTTGGAAAATATAGCCACTAATAATAATAATAATAAAGATATTGGACTTGGAGGCCAGAAATAATGAACATTTATACAATTTATTAGGTCAAGGTAGTGAAAATGTTTAATCATCAGCTAAGCAACATTTTCAAACTAAATGTCTAAATGAGATCAAACAAGTTATCATAGGAAGATAAGAACAAAACAAACTCATTTAGGCAATCCAAACTCTCATAATCAGATAGTAATATGACCAACCATCCAATTAAAGGGTCCCCATAATGATAACTAAGTGAATAATGGGGGGTTGGTGAGTACTACAACAGAGCCATGACGCAAGAACCTGCATAGAATCTAAAAGATTCCCTCGATGCGAATTTTTGAAGGTGACAAAAGTAGGCCAACTTTATACTCATTTTTCTCATTTTTTCACAAGGAGTCAAATGGTGTAATCAATTTCCTCATCTAAGAAACATAATTTCAGTCAACCTGTAGAAAATAACCTTTATGGAATCTTGAGGAATCTTTGAGATTCCTTGAAGGCCTGAAAATGATAGTTTCAGAACTAGGCTGATTTTATACTCATTCTTCTCAGTTTTTCACAAAGAACGTGATGGTGTGACTAGTTTTTTCATCCGAGAAGCCAAATTCTAGTTAGCCCGGAAAATAGAATATTTGAGGAATTTAAAAGATTCCCTGGGAGCCCAAATTTGACCGAGTCAGAAAGGGGTCAAGTTTACAGCCAGATTTCACAATATTTCTCCAAGAATTCAATCGTGCAGTCCATTTCTTTAGCAGAAGTGTGCATTTTCAGGCCATCCCCGAATGTGGAGGTATAAGATGCATTGATGCCATGTCTTTTTTTTTTATGTTTGTTGAGATGATTCTTTGATGTTGAGATCCTTGTTTTCTACTATGTTGGAGGATCCTTGTATGCCACTTCATGTGAGAGTTTGATATTTTTCATGTTGATGGAGATATTTTATGGGTGAGAGTTCTTATAGGAAAACGTCTCATGGAGAGACACGCCACTCTAGTTGAAGGAGTTATTCCTTGTTTTGACAAATATTGCATCATGTACTCATCATCTTCTTGCAACAACTAATGAAGTGACCTCCCCACTCTTGGCACCGGACCCATAGACGTAACCCACACTAGGTGAACTTCGTTATCAACTTGTATTTGTTCTTTGATTTGATGATTGCTTTTATGTTTCATCTTCTTTAAAGTATGCACATGTGTTTTTTAATACTCTTTCACATGAAATTATGCTAACACCACAAAATTAAAAGATCTTGGTTAATTCTCGTAGCTGAGAGAATCTGGATCAAGTTTGGTATCATATCGGTCTTCTTATTGATGCGAATTGCAAGTGTGAATGATAACCACAAAATGAATGTGCAACAAGAATGGATTTGGAGGATCACAAAGATCACTATGAGGACCTCCTCGAGATGGCACACATGGTAGATATAATGTATGCAGATTATGAGGAGAAAATGGAAAAAGAGGAACAGGAGAAAGAGAGAGCAAAGGATGATGCTCCCTCTCCATCTTTAAGTGAATATTCTTCTTCTTCATCTTCATCTCATCATTCAAATGAAGAGATCAATGAGAGCCTTAAAGCAGAGAATGTTGAATTGAAGAGACTTCGACAAGAAGTAGAAGAGGAGAAGCGGAGATTGCATCTTCAATTACAAGCCACAGAAGAGGCAATGGAAAATTTGAAGTACAGTGAAGGCTTAGCGAAGCCATCATCACCTGCTTTAGAATCAACAACTGAGTTAAACATTGTTGGTAGTTCTTCAGTTTCATCTTCACATGAAGCTATTTCTATTGGAAGCCTTGAGGTACACATTTCAGGAATCAACATGAGACTCCTTACCAAGATGGGATATAAAGGAGGAGGACTTGGTGCTAATGGCCAAGGAATGACTCAACCATTGGAAGTTGTATAAGGACCTTGATTTGCAGGATTAGAATACACTAAAGGAGAGTGTTCGAAGGTAGCAAAAGCTTCTAAGCCATTGTCGAAACCATCGAGTAAAGAGGATGATGGGAACACATCACAATCCTCCCATGAAAGTGCACATCGCTGAGAAAGAGCTAAGACAAGCTCTCATCGCCAGGATTTCACCTGAGACAACCAAGTAAGGTATAAGAGGTCTCATTACGCTAATGTTCCTTTTGATTACAAGCAAATTGTTAAGGATGAACAAAATTTGTGGCATAAAAAACCATGTATTTTTTGTGGGTTGTATAACCATGTGGTTGTTGAGTGTTGGAAGAGGATGGAAACAAGAAAGAGGGTGAGACGTGAAAGGCCTTCTCCACATCAGGGAAGGAATAAGGTTAAGCAAGTCTAGAGGAAGAAGATATTTTGCAATCATTGCAATAAGCATGGGCATCGTAGAGATACATGTTGGGAGCTCCATCCAGAGTAGCATCTCAAGAAAGACAAAGTACTTGTGCAGGAACCAATCAATGAAGTTGTTCAACAAGCAAATCAACTCTAAAATGATGACCCATTCACTATGATGAGTGACAAATGGTTTTATTAGAGGTAATAACTTTTCATGGCTGCATTTTGTAAATCACATGCTGTGAAATGATTGTAAAAGTGATGAAGTGTTTACCATCACTTATGAATTCAACATGATGATGTTTTTGGACTTTTATTGATAGATGGGGTATTGGTTTCTATTGAGATTTTGATGTAAACTTGACCAAATAATGTGTTATAAACCCTTAGCAAGTAAGGGGTTTGCTTGGGTCATGTTTGGTCTTGTTAAAGAACATGTATTTTATAAGATGTACTACAACTCTGTATAGAGTATAGGTGTTGGTTCATCACTTATGGCTCCGAAGAACAAAGGTGAAGGAGAAGGAAGTATGACCTCTTAAGGAACTTGTTGTGCAGACGAGGGAGTACATCAAATTGCATATTTTGTTCATGCTTTTGGAGAACCAAAAGCTCCTTAGTGGGGAGGAATGATCAAGATCGTTCTAGAAACACTCAGAGATCAAAGAGGGCTAAGGAAAAGTTCAAAAATCAAAATTTTTGGATTGAAGCGAAAGTAGGGTCAGATCGAAGAGCTTGTCACAAGATTTCCAATGGTGCAAATGACATCTTAATTAGAGTTCATATGCAAAAGTTATCGCTAGTCAAAGTTTTGGTCAACTTGGACCATTCGCTAAAGTTAACATAGCACCAACTAAATTTGGAGCCCGACTAAATTTGGTAGCGCTACTAAATTTGGCGGAAATTAACGAGGCAATGATTTGGCACTTTGCGGCACCGATTTCCAATGGTCGAAAATGACGAAATTGTCGCATACTTAAAAAAATCGGTAACCCCAAAAAGCCGACATGAAAATTTCAAATAGTTGTCGATTAAAAATCAAAAGAAAAAAAATGGGGTGGCGGGCTGCCATCCCCGTCACCCCCCTCCCATGGTTATTATTTAACATATATAAATATGGTGGGGTGGGCCACCAACCAATGCACCCGCCCAACCAACCAAACAAGCCATTATATATTAAAGGGTCGGTGGGTATCAAACCCGCACTAACCACTAAATGGCCTGCCCATCAACGGCCCTCCAGCCAAAATGAAATAAACAACCACCGCCCAATTAAAATATTAATACAACCAATCACCATATGTGGGGGAGGCTCAACCACAGGACCTCTACCCCCTAACCACCTGCCAATCGTGGGCCAACCAAGGCACCAGCACATCGGGCCTCGAAAATAACATCGACGCCTAGTTACTTAAACACAATTGATTCATTCGACCAATAGAGGATGGAATGGAGAGCGCTCTGTTAGCGCTCAAATCCGCCTTAGGCTGAAATAAGACAAGACTCAAGGCCACATCAAACCACGCTCAGCCTCGTAGCTAGCCCTACGAGGACAGGAGAGGGCTCTCTCCGGGTCAAACTCGGCAAAAGGTAATCAATAAAGGCTCGAGATGACCGAATTGATAACTGATTTTAGGCTAGGTATTAAGTACAAAGAGTTTAGGATTGATTTTTATGATTTTGTTGAAATTGAGGGAAAGGCAATTTTGGGTGCGGGGATGAGGCACAGTTTTTGCAGAGGTCCACTTGGGGCAAGATAGGCAATTGTTTTGATGCCTTAAAGCAGGTGAGATGGATAGATAAGATCGGTGAGAGGCTAAGGAGAGAAAGGGGTCTCAAGGATTCTCCTTAAACTGAAGAAAACATAGAATATTAAACAAATTTAAAGGCAGAGCATAGCAATTTCATGGATTCTACCTTAACACTTCATTTGCT
>APFE031713536.1:224215-247432 GCA_000404065.3 Pinus taeda | reverse complement strand
AGACCAATTTCTTTTGATCAAACTAGTAACTCTATACGTTATATTTTATAGTACATTTTAAATTTTATATCATGTTTTATATCTTTTTATTGTGAAATTAGTTATGGTTTTTTGGCATGTGGTATTGATAAGCCATGATATTGGACCATGGTATTATAACAAACCCTATTTACAAGTTAATAATATCCATGGTAAAGTATGGGTGAATATCCATGGTTATGAATCCTGTTATAATATAAGTTTATTTTAAGTATGACGTTTTTATGTACTTATTAATAAAATATAAAAATGGGGAACAAACTATTATTATTCTCGACCAAAGAAGGACTCTAGCCATTTTTTTTGCTATTGATCATATTAGTTTAGCATTGACAAACGCAAAATATAATGTTTAACTTTGAAAAAGAAATATTTATCTTTCATTATCATCGAAAAGACTATTTTTCAAATATTCGATTGGATCATAACTTGAAATTTATTATTGCAAACTTTGCACAATATAATGACATGTGAATAACTCACATATTTGTTGATGCGGGTTTTGTGCACCCTAGTCAACAAGGGAGAAGTAACCCAAACCAGGGCTCTTTATATAGCCAAATATATTTGAGATGGGCACTCTTAACGGGTTTTAACGTTCCATGAGACGTTTGCCTCTTCCTCTTTTGAAAAAAAATACAAGGGGTGTTTGTATTCTATCTTATAGTTAATCTAATCTTATTATTTGCTTATTTTATGCTTTAAGTGATTAATTACAACAAATAAAATAATGTAACTTATAATTAATGTATATATGTTGAATGTTCTGATGCAAACCAATTACTAATTCTAAAATGTAAATGCAATTATAAACGTAAATATTGATATTTCTTGATGATATAACACAAAGGATAAAACTTACAAAAATATAGTCTTTCGGCCTTTTGATTAATAAAATATCAATAATTATGATTGAATGAAATAGAAAATAACTAACTAGCTAATGCTACTTAATATATAACCCTTCGACTTGAATACAAGAGAAAAGATATATGTAATTACTTTAAATGAGTGAATGAGTTTTAGTTATTCATTTATGAATGAAACTAATAAATAAATAATAGGATATAAAAGGACATTCGAAATTTTTGTCGAACGTATATTAATTTATTTCTAATAAAAATAATAACAACTACATTCTAACTCCTAGAATCAAACCACAAGAATCTAGATGAGATAAATCTCGAGATCATAATCAACGTCTATCACAACTCGATAGAGGAAGATGTGGTTTAGTTTAAACGATTGAAATTAAATCAACCTGGATGAAGGAAAGCTGAATAATTTACCGTTTGTTCAGGAATAAAATCACAAAACAACAATACGCTATCTTCCCAATAATCAGGAATCAAATCACAAAAGAAAAAGAAGACGATAAATAAAGTGACTACGGAAAGGCAACAAATTATATAAGTTTAAACTCACTGAATAAAACCATATCAATTCTAACACTCAAAAAAAATTTTGAAATGTATCCATAGTGTCAGTAACATTACTCGACATTTCCTTTATAATATCATTTCTTCTGAGGATCCCACTACAACATTTTCCTATATCAATATCGATACCACCCCGTTCCCCCACATTACTATGGAAAATAAGATCTTATACATTGGCCAAGAGGACTCAATGTATCCAAAACTAATCCTCAAAAGTTTGTAACTTTCTGTTACAAAAATAATTTAAATTGTTTACTTGGCCTCGTGGCTGAATTATAAAAGCTAAAAGAAAAAGACAAATGGCTAATAGGTATCCATGCACAACTCGTAGCAGGTACAGATCGATCGATCATATCCTCCATTGTAGGAGAGAAAGCTAATGTTCAATAAACATGAGTTACATGTTGCAACAAAAATCCATTTTTGAAGATTCATATTGACAACCAAATAGGGCTACTACAAAATCAAGTATTCTATAGCTACCTTTTTTAAATTAAGTAAAATAAGTCAAATAGACGCATACTTCTAAAACTTCAAAAATATCGATCTAGATAATAATAAAATCATTACTTATCAACATAATAACCATCTAAGTCTGGGGATATACTTAGTTTGATCTCTGATGATTTCATAATAATTTGTGTATCTTTAAATTCTGATTTACTTTCAGTGCTAGAGGACTTTTGTTCCTTCTCCATCTGGGAAGCCGTCATGAGTTGGTTATTTCCGTGAATGAGTTGGTTAATGTGATATTTAATGCAGGTAAGAATGACGAAGTATTATTGCTGCCATTACATATTCATAATATGTTCATTCAAATGGATGTTGCTTCGAGGACTTTCATCATAATAAGTAGCATTACCAAAAAATCCTAAATCTTCCTGCACCTAGGACTTATTTATTTTAGATGATTGTTCAAGATGAGCCCCGAGATCAATGAACACACCATTTGTAGGATTATTCTGATGCCTATTTTGTCTTTCTCGGATAATTTTTCTCTACATTTGTTTATCCTTAACTTTAGACGGGGGGTTGTGTTCTATTTGAGTGATTTGTTCTTCAAGTGCATGTTTTGTGGGCACGCGTTTAGGTTGAGGACATGCCCTAGAATATTTTATCTCTCCGTTATCCCTAAATTCATGTATTAATTCCATATGAAAGACAATGGTCCCCTTGGTGATGCTCTTAGTGATGCAGAAGGGTGAGTCCTAGGGTTTCAATGTTATTATCATCCGAAGCAGATAGGTTGTCATCATCATCATGCTGTGAATAATGAAATTGTGATAGAACAAAACTAAAAACCGAGGATTTAGGTTCACTTGTGACTGAAAAATATAGGTACTTAGGAAATTGGGGTTTATCAAAATCATTTCCATTTAAGAAACTATCCCAATCATCCCCTAGCTTACCCCTAGCTTAGCCAACTGGTGCTTGACCAATATACAAATAACATTGTGATAGAAATAATGACCTTTCATGGTTCTTACGGTTTGACTAACATGCTCTAGACATTTTGGATAGGATTTTATGAGGATATCAGACATTGGGATATCACACATTTTTGGGTGCACTTGTGACTGAAAAATATAGGTACTCAGGAAATTGGGGTTTATCAAAATCATTTTTGATAAAAATGGATGTTCTATTAATTAAATGGCTCTCTAGGTGAGATATCTAGAGAGTGTACACACACTCATGCAATACACGCTATGTTTCTATGTGGAGAACAACCTAGTACATATAGGCTTTCACACAATGAGATGGTTTGAACCACTCCCTGAATATTAGAATCTGAGATCTAAACTTGGAGTCTCAATCCTATCATTACTATAACAACTTTCTAGGTTTAGCTTTCTCCATTATCTCCGACACTCCCCCTTAATGGAGAAAGGGTATTGAACAATAACACATGCTTATTGTTCTAGTCTCAGCTAGGCTTACATGGAAAAAACTTTGTAACTGAGTTTTCATTTTTGTCTTCTTCCTTGAGAGTCTATCCTTGTTCATCTTGAGTCGAGGCTTCATCTTCACTTTCCTTGCCATGAGATAGTGATGTATCTTTGCCTCACTTCTTCCCCTGTGAAGGAACACTTGAATTTTTGTTCTCGTCCTTCTCAGAATTATAGTAGGTTGGATAGGAGAATTTTCCATCTCACTAGTTTTAGTGTCAAGCATCTGAACATCAGTGGTGATGTCTTCACCATTCATTAATGCAACTTTTGTATTGATTTCATACAGACATGGTGTTTCAAGCCATGCTGCAAGAAATTTCAATTCTTCTTCAAACATCGTTACTTTTTCCTTGTTGTTGTTGGTAACATCTGCACACATAGAAATATTAATGAGATCATCACAATTTAAATTTTCTCCAGCTTTGTTTTCTTCTGCCACATCTTTGAAATCCACTTCATTTGGCTCATCCCATTGATGTTCAATAGTTTGTTCCTCTTCACACCCTTCTTGAAGATCAACTTGTGAATCTTGCACAACAGACTGTGCCTCTTGATTCTCGTGGTCATCAACAGAACGACATTATTTTTCTGAAGTTTCTTCTGACTAGAATATACTACTCATGTTAATGCCAAATACCCACATGAGAAAAAAATCATCATTAGAATTAAAAATATCTTGAAATAAAAACATGTTGTTAAAGTCTAGCTTATCTCAATTCAAGATTTCTTTTCGACTCCACATGATCCTCAAGCTCCAACAACCTTGTTACCTCGCAGGCGAGAAACTTCTCCCTTTGGAAGCTCTTCAACTATAGAACCTTGTAGACTGTGGCTTCTGTGCCATGCAGGTCTTAGTGCCCTTGGCTCTGGCGACAAGCAACTAAACAACCTCTCACAAGTTGGAAAGGCTATCAGTAATTCTGATGCACATATTTCTAAAAAATAGGTTCAAATCAGCAAAAAAAAAATAATTTCTCATTTTCCTATAGGGGATAGCCGACGAGAAGGAAAACCGGAAAAATCTGCAATATTTCGAAAAGAAAGTGTTCACCACACCACTTTTACATCAAATTGCATCACTGGACATTCAGATCTCGAGTCGAGCTTGTTGTATAACATAGATGAGGCTCCTTTTCTACATGAATATAGCACTCTTTTGCTTGGTTCATCCAGTCACATTGTGCAGTCTGACCAACACTAAGTTTGACTTCACAATTCAAGCATGTCGCCACAGCTCCACGTCGCTTCCCCTTAACTATGAGTGCATAGCACGGTGAATAGGCCATGTAGATCCCCAATTCCAATTAATAGAAAACCACAAATTTTTTTAATTAAATCTCTTCACCAACGATCAGGCACACGCAACCTTTAAAGTAAAAAAAGAAACACAGTCTCCCACGCTGCAAACCATGCATCCAATGCACCAGATCTAATGCGTGTGAGCAGCAGCAGATTTTTAACAAACGCTAGCGTATAATAAATAGATCTGTTTCACTCGACGAGATTGACCAGCAAAAAAAAATGGCAGATCTGACCGCCTTGTAACACACCAGTAGATCCAGCTCCCATGGGCTGGTCAACGAAGCAGCGCAACTTTCTCAGCTACGCCCTCAGCTTTCACATAGGAATGATCGGTTCACTGGCCCTTTCACTCCTTTATATCCATGCTTCTCCCTCAAGTAGACAGGGAGCCACCACGCAGCTAGAAAAAATGTAGTCACTGTTTTCCCATAGCTTCCAGGCGGTCGTCACAGCTTTGTTTCTCTGATCCACGACTAGTCGCAGATGTACATGAGATTCTTGCAATGAAGGTAAAAGATAACAGTATCGTCACAATTAGTCTTTAGCTTCTCAGCGACTCATCGCAATAACCCTTCAGCTTCCCGGCGATGACGTATCGACCCTCAACTCAGGGTACAAGCCTCTCCTTCCGCCTTCCTGGAGCTCTGATACCATGATAAAAATGGATGTTCTATTAATTAAATGGCTTTCCAAGCGAGATACCTAGAGAGTGTATACACACTCATGCAATACATGCTATGTTTCTGTGTGTAGAGCAACCTAGTACATATAGGCTTCCACACAATGAGGTGGTTTGAACCACTCCCTGAATATTAGGATCTAAGATCTAAAGTTAGAGTCTCAATCCTATCATTACTATATCAACTTTCTAGGTTTAGCTTTCTCCATTATCTCCAACAATTTCCATTTAAGAAACTATCCCAATCATCCCCTACCTTAGCCAACTGGTGTTGAACAATATAGAAATAATACTGTGATGAAATAATGACCTTTCATGGTTCTTATGGTTTCACTGACTTGCTCTAGACATTTTGGATAGGATTTTATGAGGATATCACACATTGGGATATCACACATTGTGCATGTTTTGAACCAGTTCTCACCTTCAATGGTGAGGTGAGTGGCTATTTCCAAGAAGTCAATATGTACAACATCTCCAAATCACCCACTTAGACTCTTTTCCTGTCAAATGAAGAGGCAAAAGCCTTTACAATCCCTTTACTATAACCATGAAACAATTGAATACAATCCCACTACCCCACCTACCAAAATAAAGCTAGACACTCATCATATGCTTCGACCATTGTAGATCCAATTTCTTTAGTTCGAATAACGAGTGGGATTGCTATAGTCGTAAGGGATTTCAACCATAAATTGAGGTGAAATAGAGGATGGAAATGGACAAGAGGTTGGTCATCCAAACCCTAACTCGCACAACAATTAGGAGAGAATAGAAAGGGAAAAATGAATGACAAATTCTTAGTCGCCCAGAAGTGTAGGTGATTAATTTAGATAATTGACATATGTGGGTTATGGTACAAAGGTAGTAATGATTGGAGTTATGTAGGAACAAGAGCTAGAAGTTTGATCCATGGGATGGGACAATTTCTAAAATCGGTATTGGCACCTCGGACACGGATGCCAGGTCACCCTCAAATCCTTCGTACATATCCCAAAATGAATGAGACTTCGGCCATAACAATGAATTCTCATAATTTCATATCTAAAACACTCAAAAGGGGAATTCCCATACAATAGAACATAAAAATCACATTTTATATAGTATATTTATCGAAGGCCTTATAGTGGGACAAATTATATATACATATGGGATAAATAACCATGTTTAAAGCATTCAAACCAATGTTGTGAATATTGGCATCGGGATAAAATTGCAAAGATCCGGAAAACCAAAATATCGTAAAAAACTGGAAAACATCGGAAAAAATCGGCAAAATCAAGATGCCATCAAAATATCAGTAAAAATCGACAAACATCGGCCAGGCCAAAATATCGTGATTTGGAGATAAAATCGAAATGTTATCGAGTTGTTCGCAACACTGATTCAAACATAGATTTATCACATAGTTTGAATATCATTTGATTATAACCTTTCATCCACCTAGACCACATTTAGACATTAGAGTTGGGCTAGAATTTGATAAACACATATGAAATGTAATGAAAGTATACATATCACTATGATAATATTACAATAAGAAAATGTAAATAAGATATGGCTCCTATAGAATGAAGGATTATATACCTTCTGAATTCAGGCTTATGTGATCCATATTGAATTAAGAAAATATTTTTGTTGATGCGTTTCGAACCATCCAGTGTAGTTCACTGTCAAACTAAGATGAGAAGAAGATCATGGCACCAACTTAAATAGATATAAATGTAGAGACCCTTAGTTCATAAAATGACTATAATAAACGACTAGTTTATGAATAATATTATTTAACTTATAGCAGTAATTATTAGGATCCAATTATATTAAATAAAATCAAGAAATAGGTAAAGGTTAGAAATATATACATAATAAAAAGAATCAATTTGAACCAAGGAGGGCAGTCAAAAAATAACAAATGGATTGAAGACCCTATTAATAAAAATGGAGTCAAGGCCCTATTAATAAATAAATTAAAATAAATTATTGAAAAAATAAGAAAATATAATAATAAAATCAAAACTAAAATAATCAAAATAAGAAAGACTAATGAAGGGGGGAAGACCGTATAAATAAATCAAGGAGCCAAGAAAAAGAATAAAATAAACAACGTCTAACAAAAAAAAAATACTTAAAGGAGCTAAGAAGATAAAAATAATTAAAAGAGCTAAGAATGATCAACATAATTGATGTAGGTCAATAATTGGTTTTTCATCAATTATGTTGATCATTCTTACCTCTTTCAATTATTTTTATCTTCTTAGTTCCTTTAAGTATTTATTTTTTGTTAGTCTTTGATGTGACCCAGCCCACTTGGCACACACTTTGCACTTTATACGTGGATGGGTAGGTTTACATGGTGAACAAAAATCTTGTGTCTGCGGGATTTTGTGAGAAGTTGGTAGATGGTGAGTTAATGCAGGGAGTAAATACCTTGTACTCTGCCTCAAATTGCTCCCTTTCACCTTCGCGCCTTAACCCTAATCCTTTACGGCATTTCACGATTGTTCTTCGTTGTTTTCGCTCTGAGTTTGTTCTGCTCCAACCGAGGGTTTCTTGGTCTTCTCTGGTATATTGTCGTCTGTTCTGTTATGTTGATATGTTCGGCTCTTGGTGCTGTAAAAGAACTCGACTCCTCCGCTATTCAACCTGTTTGTAAACTTAATGACAATGGCATTTGGTGTTGAAGGCTGTTCGGGCTGGTTCTATGGCTTGATTTCGGTAAGTGGTTTTATTCTTCTCTCCCTTGCATACGCGGGTTCCTGCAAGTATTGTTAAGCTCTGGTTATAGTTATTGTATTTCTGTCGTCTCTGTAAATGTCGTGTCACTTTATCTGGGTTTTGGTAGTCGTTGATAGAAACCGTTGTGGTTTTGCTGTGTTTTCTTCCAGCACCTTAGTGTCTCTGGTTCAAATCTCATTGAGTATTATTTGCCTGCTATTGGTTGGGTTTTCTTACGGTGTGGCACCGTGTTTGCCTGCGAGCACAGGACTTTTCAGGCGCACGTCCTTCGTTTGGAACAGGTGAATACTCTTGTCCCTGTTTCAATATGGCTCGCCTTCTCATTCTGGGACTAACCCACTTTGTTCCTTTGGTCGACAGTTACTCTAGCTCTTCAGGATGTCATACAGTTGCGTTTGGTCGCGCTCTCCAGGTAAATTTCTCCGGGTTTTCATTTCTTTACAAGAATTCGTAGTTTCCCTGGTTTTCTCATCTTTGCGTCCATTCTAAGATACATGAATTTGTATTTTGTAGGTCTCTGTTGGTGACCTGGGAGGCGTGTCTTCTAGCGCTTAGTTTGTACACTCGTTTCTTTTTTTGGGTAGGCCTGAAACCCCAATGTTTGGCTGTAGTTTTAGTTGATCCTAAAGACCCATCTTCTGGTTTAAGTCCTTGGTCGCTGTATGCATTTACTCGGTTGTATTTGTTTTTCGTTTGCTCCTGTATTAGGTGTATAAGAGTTGGGAGCCACTTGTTGGTTGATTTTGGTCAAACCCTGGTTCTGGGTTCTCTGATTTTCAAGCTTTTCCAACTATATGTCGTACTCTACTATGTTTATATATTATCGGACTTTGTCTTTCGTAGTATTTGTTTGGCCCTACCAATGGTCACTGTAATTGCGGTCCTTCGATGGTTTAAATGAAAATTATGAATAGAAAAGAGAATGTATAGTTTTTGTTACCTCTGCGCATTAGTATTCCGGATTGTTGGTTGTTCTTTATCTTCGAACGCTGGAAAGTTGTGGATATTCATATGCAAATTCCTCGCCTTCGTTTCCTGAATGTTTATACTGGAACTCTTATCCAACTGTGTGCGAAATGAACATATGGCTGTAGGTTATTGTGACTGTGAATCACTGTGTCTTCGTCTGCTTACTTAATATTTTTTTACAACTCATTGTTTGAACATTTGCAATAGTAAACTGATAAATATTATTTGTATGACAATTTATTAAATCGTAAGGAAAGAAAAATTCACTTAGGTAAATATTTGTAAAAATGGTACAGATGGACAAATAGCTTTCTGTTTGAATGCTCTGACTGTTTCTATTTCTTTGTCTTCTCAATCAACCCAACTCCACTCAACTGAACCCCTCTCTGTTACATTTGATTTGTTTTTATAGCTCTCTGTTTTCAGTTGATGTTTACAGTTAATCCAACTGATACAGAATATGGTTACAGAAATACTACTTTTGTTAATAACTATAATCATTTGGCATTCCAAGACTTGTAGGAACAGTTGGCTCTTATTTCCCTAATTTAATGGACCATTCCCTAACTAATAACTGAGTTACAGTAATTCTAACTGAAAATAAAAAAGAGATGTCTAAATTCACTGACTTTGTAAAATAACCTAAAAGAAAAATTATTTCCGTAAGAATTAAACAGTCCAATCGATCACTAGCTTTTGAACCTAGTTGGAATTTTTTTTGTCCAATTACGGTGAGCTGGATACTCCTGCATCAGGCTCCCAGGGTGAAAAGAGATTATGACTCTGGTTCATGAGCTCCTCAACCGACGTTCCTGTCCGTTCAATCTGCCTGGCGTCAAGCCAATAGTTGTCCTCAATTGGACGGTCCTTCCACTTGACCAGATACTAAAAATAATTTTTCTGCCCAGTATGTCTAACTACCTGAGTTTCGAAGATGCCTTCGATCTCAGGAGGTTGGACATAAGGCATCTGCCTTTTCCAAGTTTCTCCATCTTCCTGGGTGTTCTGCGTGGATTGTCCGGGTTCATCTTTCTTTTCCTCCAACAGATCGCCTGTATACGGAAACAGATCTGCCACATTGAAGATAGGTGATATGCCTACTCCAGGTGGTAGCTTTATTTCGTAGGCATTTGCCGAAAACTTTCGCAAGATCTTACAAGGCCTTATCTTTTTGTACTTCAGTTTATTGTACGTACCCTTAGGGAAACGTTTGTTACGCAGGTGTACCAGAGCTTCGTCCCCTACCTCAAAATGAACTTCTCTTCTTCTAAGATCTGCATGTTCCTTATATTTTGAGCTGTTGTCCTGTAATTTTGCCTTCACCTGTTCATGTAAATCCCTCATTGCATTAGCAAAATCTTCTCCATCCACACTCCGTCGTTCCTGTAAACCAAGATCTCGAAGTTCATGCACTCCACGAGGGTGCATGCCATATAGGATCTGAAAGGGACTGATACCCGTGCTACAATTTGGCGAATCGTTGTAAGCAAACACTGCTTGTGCTAGCACTCGGTCCCACATCCGAGAATTCTCCCTAACTAAGCTGCGTAACGGATTTCCCAAACTTCTGTTCACAACCTCTGTCTGCCCATCGATTTTCGGGTGATAAGCAGAACTGTAGCTTAATTGGGTGTTCATTTTTTTCCATAAGGTACGCCAAAAATGTCTCGTGAGCTTCACGTCTCTGTCTGATAGGATGGTTATTGGTAACCCGTGTAGTCTGACAATCTCATTAAAAAACAAGTGGGCCACGTGAGTGGCGTCACTAGTTTTCCGACAAGGTATGAAATGTGCCATTTTTGAGAAACGATCCACCACTACCATCACTGAATCATAACCTTTTTGCGTTTTCGGCAGTCCCAAAACAAAATCTAAACTCACCGAATCCCAAGGTCTGCCTGGAACAGGTAATGGCGTATATAATCCTGTGTTCTCGCTATGTCCCTTCGCTAATTGGCACACCTTACACTTAGTCACAAAATGTTGTACGTCTCATTGCATTCTTGTCCAAAAATAGAAATGACTAAGTTACTCCAAGGTCTTATCTATACCGAAGTGTCCAGCCAAACCCCTGCTGTGTTTTTCGCGAATAATATTCTCCCTCATGGAACAGTTGGGGATACACAGTTGTCCTCCCTTAAATAGCAATTTTTCCTGTATATTGTAATCTAACCAAGGACTATTATTCCTTATCAAAGGGTTCTAGCATGCCTCATAGGCTTCTCTGAAATCTGTATCTGTTTTGTAAAGATCTCGTAAATGTTCAAAACCCAAAACCTGTACAGCACTCTCCTGCAAAAGTAGAGCTTTTCTACTTAATGCGTCGGCTACCTTATTTGCTTGTCCACTGATATGTTTCAGCACAAAATTAAAACTATGTAAGTACTCCACCCATTTGGCATGTTTATGATTGAGTTTGTGTTGCTGCATTACATATTGCAATGCAGAATTGTCTGAAAATAGTACGAACTCATTCCCCAACAAATAATGCCTCCAGTGTCTTAAAGCCTGTACCATTGCGTAAAATTCTTTGTCATATGAGGAGTACTTCTGCCTACTCTCATTCAATTTTTCGCTGAAAAACGCTCCAGGTCTGTCCTCCTGACTGAGTACAGCCCCGATTGCTGTTCCACTAGCATCACAACGTACCTGAAATAATTTTTGGAAATCTGGTAGCCTGAGAATCGGTCTTTCTGTTATCTTCTTTTTCAATAGTTGAAAACTTTTTTTTGCTGCTTCTGTCTATCGAAAAGGTTGGCTAGCCTTTTTGATGGTCTCCAACATAGGAGCACAAATTCCGCTGAAATTCTTAATAAACTTCCTATAGAAACTTGCCAATCCATGGAAACTACGTACCTCAAACAAATTTTTCGGTGACGGCCAATTTATTATTGCTGTTACCTTTTCCGGATCCATCTTCAATTTGTTTTCTGCTATCACAAATCCCAGATAAATTAATTCTCTTTGCAGAAACGTACATTTCTTCAAATTTTTTAATAACTTGTTTTGTTGTAGCTTTTCCAACACTTTGCGCACATGCCAGAAGTGTTCTTCTTTCGTCTTGCTAAAAATAAGGATGTCATCCAAATAAACTATTACAAATTTCCCAATATACTCCTTCAACATCTCATTCATGAGTCTCATGAATGTACTTGGTGCATTGCTCAACCCGAATGGCATGACCAGCCATTCATATAATCCTTCATTTGTTTTAAAACTTGTCTTCCACTCGTCTCCCTCTCGTATCCGAATCTGGTGATATCCACTTTTTAAGTCTATTTTAGAGAAGTAAGTTGCCCCACTCAAACAGTCCATCATATCATCCATACGCAGTAACAGAAATCTGTACCGGATGGTGATTTTATTGTTGGCCCTGGAATCGGTGCACATCCGCCACTCTCCTCCCTTCTTGGGGGAGAGAACTGTTGGTACAACACATGGGCTCAAACTTTCTCTGATTAAACCTTTGTCCAATAGTTCTTGCACCTGTTTCCTGATTTCCTCATTATCCTTGGGGCTCATTCGATAGGTTGCCTTATTTGGTAAGCTGGCTCCAGGTATGAAGTCAATATGGTGGCTGATACTCCGCTTGGGAGGTAACTTGTCTGGCAAGTCGTCCACTACTATATCTGTAAATTCTTCCAACATCTGCTGTATTTCCATGGGTAAATCTGTTATCTCTGTATGCAAGAGGACTGTCCTTGTTTTCTTGACTACAGCATAACTTATTTCATTGTTCTCAACCTGTTTTAAAAACTGTTTTCCTCTCATTAGTAATGCCTTGGTTTCATTTACTTCAGTTGTTTCCTTCTCTTCTCTGATAGGCACAAGGGTATGCCTGACCCCATCTTTTTCGAACTTATAACAGTTCATCAGTCCATCGTGTGTCACCTTTCTATCATATTGCCAAGGCCTGCCCAATAAGATGTGACATACGTCCATCAGCATAATGTCGCAAATGATTTTATCCTTATACCGTCCTATCCGAAATTCAACCTCACTCTGCTCGTCCACCAGTAACTGGTGCCCCTTTTGTAGCCATGAAACTCGATACGGACTGGGGTGTTATAAACGCTTCAGCCCCAACTTCTCCACCATTTTTGTGGACACCAAATTGTCCGTACTTCCACTGTCGATTATCATCTTACAACACTTACCCTGCGATTTGCAAATTGTCCTGAACAGAGCTTTCCGCTGCGTCTGTTCGACACTCTCATCAACTGGTTTCAGTAATACCTTATGCAGCACTAAAGCTTCTCCCGTTTCTGGGGCATTTTCTGCCTCTTGAGGGGGTGTTGTTGCTTCTTCCGGTTGCGCCACATATGCGCCTTGCTGTCCAGTTGAATCTGTTTCTGGGCATTCAAACGAACGGTGCCCCCACCTGTGGCATCTATAGCATTGATAACTAGTTCCCCTTCCACGGCCATTTCCTCTGCCGCGTTGGAACGATCTGCCACCTCTCGTTCCGTCTCCTTTTTCTGTTGTTCCCGAAGTCCTCAAACTGTTGGCTTCCTCGCTGTTGCTGGCAGTCCGGCCCCTGCCATAGGACTGGCCTCTTCCTCTGGTAGACCCTCATCCTCTCCGGCCATTCTGTCTTCGGTTAATTTTCTCCTCTGCTTTAATTGCGCTCTGGTATGCCTCCTCAGTATTATTTGGAGACAAAATGCTTATTTCATCCAAAATATCCATCCTCAGTCCATTAACATATCTGGCTGTCCTCTCTGCCGTATCCTCTGTGTATCCGGCTCGTAAATTCACTCGATAAAATTCCTCTGTATACTCCTTCACAGTCAGTCCCCTCTGTCTCAAGTTCTGTACCTGTCTATGTAACGTGATTTGATAATCCCTTGGCAGAAATCTGCCCTTCAATTTAGCTACCATCCTTGTCCAAGTTTTAATCGGTGTTTTGTTCAACCTCTTTCTTTCATTCTGGACACTGTCCCACCACAGAGCTGCGTGTCCTTTCAGCTTTGTTGCTGCAAACTTGACTCTACGGTCTTCACTAACTTCCTCGCATTAAAAATACTTGTCCATCTCACTAATCCAATCTAACACAACATCAATAGACAAACTACCATCGTAAGTCGGGAGTTCTGGTTTTGGTCTGCTGTTCGACAATAAGACAGACTTCAGTAATTTCACTTCTGCTGATTCGCCTTCAGGTCCTTCTGCTGCCACTTCTACTTCTTCTTCACTCACATCACCCATTTATGGATCTCTTCTCCTGCCTGCCTCTACTGCTTCCAACCGAGCAGTAAGAACTCTGAGTTCTTCTCGTAATGCCTCATCTACCATTCTACGAGCACCTCGGCCTCGTCCTCGTCTACCTACATCCATTTTTTTTTTCAAATCTCTTCAACTTAACCTGGCTCTGATACCACTCTGATGTGACCCAGCCCACTTGGCACACACTTTGCACTTTATACGTGGATGAGTAGGTTTACGTTGCGAACAAGAATCTTATGTCCACGAGATTTTGTGAGAAGTTGGTAGATGGCGAGTTAATGCAGGGAGTAAATACCCTGTACTCTGCCTCGAATTGCTCCCTTTCACCTTCGCGCCTTAACCCTAATCCTTTACGGCATTTCTCGATTGTTCTTCGTTGTTTTCGCTCTGAGTTTGTTCTGCTCCAACCGAGGGTTTCTTGGTCTTCTCTGGTATATTGTCGTGTGTTCTGTTATGGTGATATGTTCGGCTCCTGGTGCTGTAAAAGAACTCGACTCCTCCGCTATTCAACCTGTTTGTAAACTTAATGACAATGGCGTTTGGTGTTGAATGCTGTTCGGCCTGGTTCTGTGGCTTGATTTCGGTAAGTGGTTTTATTCTTCTCTCCCTTGCATACACGAGTTCCTGCAAGTATTGTTAAGCTCTGGTTATAGTTATTGTATTTTTTCCATCTCTGTAAATGTCATGGTACTTTGTCTGGGCATTGGTAGTCGTTGATAGAAACCCTTGTGGTTTTGCTGTGTTTTCTTCCAGCTCCTTACTGTCTCTGGTTCGAATTTGGTTGAGTGTTATTTGCCTGCTGTTAGTTGGGTTTTCTTACGGTGTGGCACTGTGTTTGCCTGCGAGCACAGGACTTTTCGGGCGCACGTCCTTCGTTTGGAACAGGTGAATGCTCTTGTCCCTGTTTCAATATGGCTCGCCTTCTCGTTCTGGGACTAACCCACTTTGTTCCTTTGCTCGATAGTTACTCTAGCTCTTCAGGATGTCATACAGTTGCGTTTGGTCGCGCTCTCCAGGTAAATTTCTCCAGGTTTTCATTTCTTTACAGGAATTCGTAGTTTCCCTGGTTTTATCGTCTTTGCGTCCGTTATAACATACATGAATTTGTGTTTTGCAGGTCTCTGTTGGTGACCTGGGCGGCGTGTCTTCCAGCGCTTAGTTTGTGCACTCCTTTCTCTTTCTGGGTAGGCCTGAAACCCCAATGTTTGGTTGTAGTTTCGGTTGACACTAAAGACCCATCTTCTGGTTTGAGTCCTCAGTCGTTGTATGCGTTTACTCGGCTATATTTGTTTTTCGTTTGCTCCTGTATTTGGTATATAAGAGTTGGGAACCACTTGTTGGTTGATTTTGGTCAAACCCTGGTTCTGGGTTCTTTGATTTATAAGCTTTTCCGACTATATGTCGTACTCTGCTCTGTTTATATATATGCGGACTTTGTCTTTCGTGGTATTTGTTTGGCCCTACCAATGGTCACTGTAATTTCGGTCCTTCGATGGTTTAAATGAAAATTATGAATAGAAAAGAGAATGTACAGTTTTTGTTACCTCTGCGCATTAGTATTCCGGATTGTTGGTTGTTCTGTATCTTCGAACGCTGGAAAGTTGTGGATATTCATATGCAAATTCCTCGCCTTCGTTTCCTGAATGTTTATACTGGAACTCTTATTCAACTGTGTGTGAAATGAACATATGGTTGTCGGTTATTGTGACTGTGAATCACTATGACTTCGTCTGCTTACTTAATATTTGTCTGCAACTCATTGTTTGAACATTTGCAATAGTAAACTGATAAATATTATTTCTATGACAATCTATTAAATCGTAAGGGAAGAAAAAAAAAATCACTTAGGCAAATATTTGTAAAGTGGTACAGATGGACAAATAGCTTTCTGTTTGAATGCTCTGACTGTTTCTATTTCTTTGTCTTCTCAATCAACCCAACTCCACTCAACTGAACCCCTCTCTGTTACATTTGATTTGTTTTTATAGCTCTCTGTTTTCAGTTGATGTTTACAGTTAATCCAACTGATACAGAATATGGTTACAAAAATACTACTTTTGTTAATAACTATAATCATTTGGCATTCCAAGACTTGTAGGAACAGTTGGCTCTTATTTCCCTAATTTAATGGACCATTCCCTAACTAATAACTGAGTTACAGTAATTCTAATTGAAAATAAGAAAGAGATGTCTAAATTCACTGACTTTGTAAAACGAACTAAAAGAAAAATTATTTCCGTAAGAATTAAACAGTCCAATCGATCACTAGCTTTTGAACCTGGTTGGAATTCTTTTTGTCCAATTACGTGAGCTGGATGCTCCTGCATCACAAGCTCTTCGCCAAGCAAAATCAATTTTATGGTATACATAAATTTATACTAGCCCCTTATGGTAGAGATGTTGTAATGCAATGTTTAACATTTTGACTAAGCCAAACTACATAACAATAAATAAATAAATTAAATTAAAAGGCTAGCGTAATGTAATGTAAACATTTTAACTTGGTCAAAGTAAAATAATAAACATAAAAATAACAAAATAAAGATAACCCTATAAAAATAAAATAATAACAAAAATAAAAACCACCCACGGTATTGACCCATGGTATTCATGTGGAATATAGCCTATTTAAAGGGGGGAATTAAATCAATCCAACTTAAATCCAGATCTACCAAGCATTGAGAGGGATCAAATTTCTTTTCACTCTAAAGATGCATCTCAAGAGATTTGATCCCTCTCTTACTCTTGGTAGATCTGCATTATGGATCTAGGTTGATTAATATATAATCATAAATTCATTTTAATTTTAAATATCTAAAAATGTATTATTTAATAAATTTAATAAACATTTTGCAAACTTCCTTCCAAATGTAATTGTTATATGATGTTAAGTATCCAATGCAAAGTCATTGACTTCCCTACTTATCTTCCCAGGCAAAAATCTCATTATAAATGGAATTCACATGAACCTTTATTGGTGTTATGCATTTAAGGTTACTTGAATTTTGTTGATATCATTGGGCGGAGAGGTGCTCTCCAATCTAATATGGTAAAGATGTTGTAATGTAATATTGTTTAACTCTAAAAATAATAATCACACTATGAGAAAAAAAATAACTTTAAAATAAAAATAACTTCATGATATTAACCCATGGTATGAGAACCCATGGCATTCATGTGGCACATACCCTACTTAAAGGGTAAAATTAAACCAACCTAGATCCATCTTAACTTTGGATCTACTAAGCACAGAGGAGGATTCATCTCTTAAGATGCAAACCTCTTTCAAACTCAAAAGAGATTTGATCCCTTTGGGAGCTTGATAGACCTAGAATTAAGATGGATTCATGCCGGTGGTGGATAAAAAAAAGAGCATTTTATATTATATTTAATACTAAATAAACTTATAATCAAAGACAAATGTTTTATTAAAATGAAGGTTGTTGCCCCTAAGTAGAAATAAATATTTAGGTGACCTGAAATGGAGCAATCTAACTAATAGATGAGCATTTTATTTTATTTTT
Source organism: Pinus taeda (assembly GCA_000404065.3). Taxonomy (NCBI): domain Eukaryota; kingdom Viridiplantae; phylum Streptophyta; class Pinopsida; order Pinales; family Pinaceae; genus Pinus; species Pinus taeda. The sequence goes on along the minus strand of APFE031713536.1, from coordinate 229,566 downwards.
AATACTAATAAACTATAATTAAAGACAAATGATTTATTAAAATGAAGGTTGTTGCCCCTAAGTAGAAATAAATATTTAGGTGACCTGAGCAATCTAACTAATAGATGAGCATTTTATTTTATTTTTAATACTAATAAACTTATAATTAAAGACAAATGATTTATTAAAATGAAGGTTGTTGCCCCTAAGTAGAAATAAATATTTAGGTGACCTGGAATGGAGCAGTCTAACTAATAGATGAAATGGTTTTATTGATGGAATCTGGAAGTGATTTCTTGCTGTTTAAAATTCATTTTTGAATGTACAAATGGATTCAACACCCTGAAAAACATGAGACACTCATAGTTTGTAAATTAAACGACTTAAACTTACAATTCTTAAAAATTTCTATGAGATTTTGGGCCAATTGACCAGAAAAACCCAATAAAGGTCATTTTGTCTATCATATAATGATGGAGAATTCATTGAGTCATCCTCTATTAAAATAAAGGAGTTTGGCAAATATTTCTTATTTATTAAAAATCAAATTAGGAAAAGTTGTTTAGTTTTTTTTTTAATATTTCAATTATAGTTGGTAGTAATGATCACATCATTTTGTAAAACTAATAAAAATGTTTTATTTAACACTTAAAAGTATTAATCAAAAGGTTAATTAAATATATTGTATTATAGAAAAATATAACAATAAGCAAAATATTACAAAACTTTTCATAATTAGTTACAATAAAAAACAATAAATCTATTTTTATATAATTCATAATAAATTCATAGTGTAATAATATCATTGACTTGAACTTTGGTGCCAAAGCCCAAAAACATTATAATGTTTCCCATTTGAAAAATGAAACACCAATCGAATAAGTTTTCCTTCCCAACAAAATAGAAAGAACTTAAAATTGTAATAAATATAGAGTTAAAAGGCTACACTAATATGAGCAGCAAATATGACAATATGAACTAGAAATGTTAATGTGTGTGAATTTGCATTTGTTATTAAAATTATAGACATAGTAGCTTGGACGGGCACAGGACCTTTCGTGACACTTACCTGTGAAACCCTACTAAAATTCGCGATTTTACCTTCATAAGCAGAAGAGGCTAAAATTCGGGATTCACACTCATCTGTGAAACCCTAATAAATTCGTATCTGTGAAACCCTAATAAGATGATTTTATTTTATCTGGTCATCGTATCGCTTGACGCAGCGGCTGGTATCGATGAGGAAGAGAAGGAAAAGGCGTTCTTGACGTCTGGTCCGCGATGGTTTATTTAACATGTACCAATAAACCATCACGGACAGACGACAGGAGCACCTTCTCCTTCGTGTACATGGATTGATTGTCTCTATGGCCAACTCGGAATGACAAGGAAAATTTGCCTTCTCAATCAGGAGGAACTATTGTAACAGCCTGTCTTTGTTAGTATTTTTTAACTACCGTTTCTTAATAACTTTCTGTTCCATAGATTGGATAAGTATAAGAGCATATATTCCTATTAATCCAGATTTATAAGTATGGATAGATAAACATCTATCCTGGTAAAGGTACATATCATCCCAGATTCATGGGTATTCAGCAGTATCGGTTTTTTCTTTCATAATATTTGCACTTGCCTTTTTTTATCAGTTTTTATTTATTTATTATTTTTTTTTTTAATTTTTTGTTTATTTATTTATTTATATCCTGCTCATATTTAATAGATTCAAAGTTAATAGGAGTATATCCAATGTTAAACTGGAGTTGCGTTAGTGTAATAGATCAGAGGTAAAAAAATTCATTTATGCTGGACTGGTTGTTGTTCTTGTGTATATTGCCTTCGTTTGATCTTATATATGTTTAATAGGTCTAGAGTTTACAGGGATAGATGAAGGTTATTCAGTTTAAAAACAAGCATGACGAATCTTAACCATCCCATGTGGTTTACACTCTTACTAGGATCTTATGCATCCCAGGTTGTAGTTTCAGGGCAACTCATTTCTCCTTGTAGTTGCGTAGAATGCATAGCCGGCATTTTGATTAAGGATTTACATTTACCAGTAAAATTTTTGTAGCAAGTGCTAGAAAAATTGGGGAAATCAGTTTGAACTTCAACGCAGAGCGAAGTGGTTTGGATAAAAAGCTATGGGATTTTGAATAAAACAGTATTATTGCTTCAACAACTACAACAACACAGCTGGGAGGTCAACGGTGTAGGTATTATGAGTGTTGGTGGAGATAGCAAGACAATCCTGGGAAAACAAATTGTCAACTGTCGGAGGTCAGATTACAATCAAAATTGCATTTTGCTTTACATAAGAAAAGCTACAGCTAAGAGTTCTTAAACATCCTTGCAAACAAAACTTTATAAGGATTTCACTGTAGTGGGTCGACTTATTGGATAGTGTTGATGAAGATATAGCTACGCTCAGATGCCTTCTCTCTTGTTTTCAAACTTTGATGCTCAGATGTGATCTCTCATGTTTTCAGACTCTCTTAATTGTCGATGAAGTGGCCAATGGTGAGCAGCTGTGCGTTAGTTTTACTAGTGAAGGGCATCTTTTCTTCATTATCCTTCAATCTAGTAGCTTAATTTTAGTTACATTTTGAAATAAATGTGTTTTCACCATTATAGGAATCATAAAGTCTTCCATTTACAAGTTCACACTCCTCATCATAGAACATTATCAAGAGCCTTTTCGCCTGAACACCTTCCAACATCTTCAACCTGTAGTGGGATTTTGAAGGAGTTAGTTCTTGGATACTTGTGATGAGTTACCCCAATCCATCACAGTGCTCAAATGGCGCAATTTCATGGAAAAAAATGATTTGGATTATTGGAAAGCCCTAACTGGGCAGAATTTCCAAAGTACTTCCAAGCTCACACTGATATACAAAACAAGCTTATTATTAGCTACGACAGTCTTGATGAAGAGGAGAAACATATGTTCTTCCCTGTTTATTTCTTTGATCTCATCCTTGTCGTTCTAAAAATTTAGGGGTAAAGCTTTTGTTATCTAGTCTCAAGATTTAAAACAAATGTTTGTAGAAGAGATCCTTACCTTCCAATCCACTTGATCGAAATTCTAAATGGGTATAGGCTTTTATTAATAATTGTGTGGTATAGGCTTTTATTAATAACTGTGTTGGGAAGATGGATATGTATGGTAGCATAAATCCATGCTATTCTAGATTTATTGTGTACTCTTTTTTCTCGGTATTTGCACTTAACTTTTTTTGATATTGCGCACAATAAATTCATATGATGGTGATGATTAATGTGCACTAGGATTAAAAAAGTCTATTGAACCTTAAGAACGAGGTAAGAGATCACTCTGAAATCTTTAGCATTTTATTTGAGTTTTCAAGATTTGGCTTGATCATTTCCTTGTGCTATCTTAGATTCCTTTTTCCCTTTAGCTCTTTATCACCCCACAATTTCTTCTTAAATTTTGATGCAATACTATTTTTGATATTATCCTTGTTTTGCAAAATGACGTCCTCCTTTATTCCGTAATAGTCTAGTCTAAAATGGGCATTGTAATGATGTTCCCACTGTTGGTGGTAGTGGTTTTGGCTAAAGTTAGAAGTAGTTTTAAGAAATCTCTTATCTATTGTGTTTTTTAACTTCTTGTTACACATGATACTTACCCATAGCCATACTTTCAATGTGAGAATTGCTTCCTTCAATGAGGAGGATAGGATGGGGGCTATTTCCTTTGAGGTTATAGATTATAAATTGCATTTGAATTTGTTCCTACATCTCTAGATCTGTTAGGTCCAGGGGCGGGATTCATAGATCCCTTAATCAAATACATATCCAAATTGATTGGAATGTTGAAATATGTAACTAGGTTTGGTCTTGATAATGACATGTGTAAGCATGATTTTATATTTGATATAATGAGAAAAATAAATTTATTTTTATTGATCTCAAAAGGCATGGGTTTCATACTCAAGGGAAATTTATTTTTATGTCAAGCTCCCATTGGGAGCTTGTAGGGCTTGAGCCTACAAGTCTAGGGAGTCTTTGTCATGTATGAATGACCCTTCTTGGGCATGTTACATATTGTAAAGAAAATTATTTAAGTCATAATAAGTGTCAAAATGACCCCTCCAAGACATTGTCAAGTGCTTATCATCAAGTCGGCCTACAAAAGAGCTAGTCGGCTTACCTAGGAGGACATGCCCTCCTATATAAAGGAGGACTCAACCTCACTCAAGGAAGTAATTGATTCAAGCTCAAGGATGTTCGATCTAAGCAAGAAAATAAGCGTAATACCCAGTGAAGAAGGAAGGAAGAATAGTGAAGTATTTTCAGGTTTGTTTTGCGCTAAAACTCCTCCACACGTGCGAAGATTAGGGCATCATCCAGTAGCAGTAGAAGTTGAAAATTGCAGTCACTCAAAGGAGCCAAAATTTGGGTCAAAGAAGGTCTATTTAGCAAGACATTGTCAATGTAAGGAGATAAAGTCAAGCGAAGTCAAAAGGAGGCAAATTTGTCCATATTCCAACCACATGTGTGACCTAAGGTTTTTGCAGAAGACGCCGAAATTGCAAGTTTACAACAGCTAGCAGGAATTTTGAATTAGGGATGAAATTTGAAGTTGTGGCACAAGTTTGACTAGAGTTGACTTGGAGAAGAAGAAGTACATCCAAAAGAAGCATTGACTTGGTCTTGGAGGGGTTGTTGGTCAAGGGTCTAGGTATTGGTATTCGTTAATTGAAGATTCTATAAGAAGAAGAATTCTTGTGGGGTTTCCTCTCAAGATTGGAGAGATTTTGGCCTTGGCTGATCGCTTATTTCTCGTGCCCTTTGGCTCATTATTCTTTATGTTTTGGTAACTATTTGATGAAGAAAAAAATATTAATCAAGCTCAAGAAGAACCTAATTAAGAAAAGTAAAAAGTTTTCACAAGCAGTTATCATTATAAGATAAATCACCTACACTAGCTGCCCCTTAGATTTCTCAACATGGAAATCACCTAGGATTTGTACGAATGACAATGCCAAATAGCAAAGTTAGTGCAACGATAATAAATGATTATAAAGTTGCATCAATGTGTATTTTCTTGGGTTCCTATATTCTTGTTGCCTTGTTCAGTTTTCGAGTTCGATTTCTTTTTTTTAGCACCTCTAAGGTGGGAAGGAACAATACACCTTAGTTGATGATGTGACATTAAATCGATGGTGATCATTTGTTAAATTTGGACAACTAGGTCCAAACTCCATGTTCTGATGCTCAGATTGAGAGGCTAATATTTTTGTTGGATTCCTCTTTCTGAGAGGTGTAAAATCCATATAAAAATAGTCTTAATCCGATGAGTAGAACTTATATTTTGAATTTATTATTCTTAATAAATTATATGTGCAAGG
>APFE031713536.1:213968-224195 GCA_000404065.3 Pinus taeda | reverse complement strand
ATAAATACAGGAAAAGTTGGAGAGAATTTCATCACAAATCAACTCACATCTTCCTCTCTCATCCTAAAGAGTACGAGTTACCTGGAGGACGAATTTCAGCCACACGTGGGAAGGACGAAGAGGACAGACCGTACGGCTGAGCTGTAGTACGATTTTCTGTTGCTAGGGTTTCGCAGAAAGTTTGACCAGCGTTGACTTTGGTCAACGCTTGGTCCAATCAAGCTGAAAACTTGTGGAAGGTTCGATTTTTGAAGGCCGTACTACCTGGCACAAAAATCGAGGTCAAAGGGTTGACCGTTTTGCTGCTGCGTTGACTTTTAGCTTGCTACCCATGCGTTGACTTTTCAGGACATCGTTGACTTTTGTAGAACTGACTTGGGTTGACTCATCAAGAGGTTGGAGGGTTGTTGTGACACATGCTGGACTGGCTGACCAAAGGAGACTTTGCTGGTTGAAGCATCCTGTTGACCGCCGAAACGAACACACACATTTTTCCTGTTTCTGATTTGTCTTTTGTAAGATCTGCTTATATGTTCTATCTGCATTTTTGCTGTGAGAAAAGTGAAATTGCTCTTAGCATAGAACATCTACAAAACTTTACATCATTGCTTTGTTTGAAACTTTTGAATTGACCAAGGCCCAACACTTGCCCACATTTTCATTTTGACTTTACATTCATAGCAAGCAGTCAATTAACAAGATGTGTGGTAAGCGAATTATGATGTTTTGAATGCTCATGTACATTACTTAAAGGTCTTAATCACAATCAAATTTCTTTTCCCTTTGTGAGAGTGGGATTGATTGCCAATGATATTTATAATGTCTTTCACTTCACATTGCTCCACTTGATTGGGTTGCTTTGTTGCCCAACCTTCGCTTTGTTCAGTGGGTCCAAACACTACCTTTTTGTGTTGTGTGTTCGTTTAAGAAATGGATTCCTCAACCAACAAGCGTTTTTCTAATGTTGAAATTGGTAGCGAGAAAGGGTTTCTTTGACTTATGCCTTAGTTAAAGAGACCACAACGAGTTCTTCCCTATCATGCTTGAGTTTCCTATAAATTAGGATGAGTTATGAAGTAGTTCATCTAGTGTGCAGTTGTGGAAGGCTTAGTTTTTGTCTTCTTGTGCGAGTTAACTTAGGAAAAGGACAAGTGACAAGTCTCTAATTTTAGATCGAGACTTAGGACGAGTTGCATGAGCCACTTCAACTCAGTTAACAACTCAATCACTAGTTTGACTTTCGAGAAATAGAACTTGCCAGATTTAGTCATTTGAATTACTTAAAAGGAGGAACAAAGGCACAATTTGTATCATTATTTGTATGCACTAGTTTGTGTGTGAAAATAGGGATTTCTGCACACGAAAATAGGCATCCAGAAGTGCGCAAGGATTCAGGGAGTGAGATCAAAGTCACTTGCAAGTGTTTCAAGCTTAGTACTAGGAGAGAAATCATACTGGTACAAAGTTGTATTGTAAGAGATCTATTAATCAATTTCCTACCAATAAAATTCTCAAGCAAGTCGAGGGTTTTCCCAGTTGGGTTCCCTAGAAAAATATTGTGTTTTGCTATTGTGTGACTGTGATTTAATTATGTTCTATTTTGTTGCAATTAGTAGCGAAATTTTGTGTCTTTATGAAAAATAAATTAGATTTTCGATTGTTCATATAAGTAGTTGCGGAATTTTGTGGAATTTCTACATCTAATTGTGGATGACTTTTATAAATTTTAATGCATATGTTGTTAAATTTATTAATTTTACATATTAAATACAATTAACTTCAAATTATAAATAATTAATGTTTAATGTCTATAATTAATGTTAAATATTTAAATAGTATATTAATTATAAGATTATTAATTTAATATATCACATTATTTTGCAAGTATTATATATATAAGTTATATTAAAAATTTTGTTAATGTTTTCATATATGAAGGTATCATATGTGATCTTTCTTGATTTAAATATCAATTTTTTTTGGTTGTTATTTCAATGTTAACAAGTGATGCCCATCTTGTAACAAAAATGTTTGCCAAGAACATAATGACTCATCAAAAGAATAATATCTCAAAATTGAGGCTTTTGTGATTTAAATTGTGTTGAGCTGCTTCTTTCGGATCCGTCACATTGTTTATTTTTATGCTGATGCTTTGAACTAGCAAGTGTGGTTCATCTCTAGGACAAATATATGATGAAAATATTATATGTTGAACCACACTTGTTGGTTTGAAACGCGTCGACAAAAGAATATCTATGTGATTATGCCGAAAACTCTCTAAACAATGTTATGGATCACAAAAGTCTAAATTCCTTAAATATTATATGTTGTTTCCCTTCCATATAGGGCTAGTATTTCATAATTGAGGCTTTTGTGATTTGAATTGTGATGAAGTTCTTCTTCTAGATCCATCACATTATGCAATTTTTATGTCAACATTTCGAACAAGTGTGGTTCATCTTCAGGGTATACGAATGATGAAAAGCTTATTAGTTTTTTCCCTTCCATATGGGGTTAGTATTTCATAATTGAGGCTTTTGTGATTTGAATTGTATTGAGCTTCTTCCTTCGGATCCATCACATGGGTAACTTGTATGTCGATGTTTTGACTAGCAAGTGTCATTCATCTTCAAGGTAGATGAATGCTGAAAATCTTATCAGTTGTTTCCCTTCCGTATAGGGTCAATATTTCAAAATTGAGGCAATGGTGATTTGAATTGTGTTAAGCTTCTTCTCTTATATCTATCACATTGGTAATTTTTATGCTGACATTTTGAACCAACTAGTGTGGTCCATCTTCAGGACAAATGAATGATGAAAATCCTATCAATTGTTTCCCTTTTGTATAGGGTCAATATTTCATAATAGAGCCTTCTGTGATTTGAATTATATTGAACTTCTTCTTTTGGATCCATTGCATTGGTAATTTTTATGCCAACTTTTTGAACCAACAAGTGTGATTCATCTTCATCTAGTTGTGTGTCTTGTAGAGGTCAAAAGTAAAAACTATATAAGGATGACAATCATCTTCGGGAATTGGGCATGTTGAATTTTATGGATATGGTCGATCTTCATAATGTATATTTTAGACCTTGTAATATGTAATGTAGTTGTAAGACATGTTCTTCATGTCATTTTCATTGATTAGCCCTTTAAAGAATTATTATAAGACATGTTCTTCATGTCAGATTTAAAGGAGAAAATTTTGAAATTTGATTTTTGAATTTTGGTTCCAAATTAGGTAAGTCGGCCCTATTGAAAGACACCCATTCAGACATCATATCACTGTATGAAGAGCATTCTACCTTCTCCACAAGGTACCATTCCACGAGCATTCTACCTTTTCCACAAGGTACCATTCCACTTCTCACAAGACAAGTAATATTTTGGGCATCCAAGCGAAGGAGAAGGACGAAGGACAAGAAGGATGAATTCATCTCTAGCATCTATCTCTTTCTCTCTTGGATTTGCATGTGTGAATTTTTGGGTAGGCTGAAATTTTGAGCAGACCGAGTTTCTGTGTATTTCGAGTTTTTGGGCATATTCTAAGAGGTCGAAATTCGTCCTTCGCATATAAGAGGGCCGAAATTTGAAGGGTAGAAGTTTGACTTGACTTGACTTGACTTGACTGAAGGGTTGCTTGACCAAGTTTGACCCAGTGTGGAAAAAGTCGGGAATAAGTCCCGATTAAATCTCGATTTTTTGATTTTTTTGGCTGGCTGATTAAATCCCGGTTTTTTGATTTTTTTGGCTGGCCGTTTAATTTTGCCGACTTTTTCGAAAAACTCCCGACTTTAACGACTTTTTCAACTTTTGGACCCTTGCCGATTTAATCCCGACTTCGACTTTTTCCACATTGGTTTGACCAATAAATTATTGGTCTGTTTGACCTCATAGTTGACTAGCAATATTAGATGTATCTCTTGTTGAACTGAAAAATTTCTCCAAGGAAAAGGTTGTCGGGGTTTTCCCCCAAGTCGGTTTTCCTAAGGTAAATCTTGTGTTCTCTTTGTGCATTGTGACCTCTACTGTGCTTATGCTTTTAGGGTTGAATTTTCGAAGTGTAATTGCTTAATGATAAATTGTAATTGTTAAAATATCTACGTCATTAGAAGTAACTATCAATATTTCATAAATTTGTGCTTGTATCTATTACACTTGAAAAATCAACATGGTTTCAGAGCTTTGGTGAAGGAAAGGACATTGAGATCACACTTGAAGAGCTCTAAAGAATAGGCTTGGAAAATCACTTCTGATTATTTGTCTACATCCATGAATTCCTTTATGAAGTTAGAAAACAAGCTTGAAGGAGCTTCAAATTTTAGGGCTTGGAAAACTAGGATTGACTTCATTCTTTTAAAAAATGGTCTCTTGGGTATTATGAAAGGTAAGGTCACTGAACCTTCAAATACTGAAGGAAAATAAATATGAGAAGGATGACATCACAAAGATCATTTGATTCCTTATGTTGCAAGTCTTGAATCTTCAAAGCAGATGTATGATGTCCTAATTGGATTATATACTACCAACAATATTGGTTAAGCAACGAGTTTGAAGAATGAGCTTCGTGATGTTATAATGACAAGAAATGACACCATAGCCTCATTTCATGAGGATTTCTCAATCAAGAGATCAACTTCAAGTGATTGATGAAGTCATTTATGAAAGAGAACTAGTGACTACGTCACTTAATGGTCTACCAGATTCACGGGACTCATTTGCATAAAGTATATGTGCTAGAAAAGAAACAAATAAAGATTGAAGAACTATGGACTATTTGTACTTAATTAAGAAGAATATAGGCTCATGTCAAAAGGAAAGATCTAGAGACTCAAAGAAGGTGACTCTCAATCATAAGCAACACATTTCTAGAGGGTTGGCGGAAGAAAGAAGTTTGGATTTCGAAGAAGAAATGAAGGTAGAAGACTTGAAGGAAGAAGACTTGCACTTCAAGGAAATAATTATATGTCAAAGGTTCAATGCTATCATTGTCACAAATTTGGTCATTAAAGAAGCCATTGGCTTGAAAGATCGAATGATAAAAGGAGAGGGAAACAACATGCTACTACAACAACCATTGATCAACTACTAAAGAAACCTAGGGCTGGAGATTTAGGTACCAAAGATTTCTTTTATTTTTTTGCTCTTACAGGTTTTATTGCAGATAGCGATGATTTGTGGTTTGTAGATAGTTGTGCCTCAATACACAGGACGGGAGATCGTGACAACCTCACAAGTCTAATGGAAAGAAGATTATCTCAAAAGGTGGAGCCATAGTTTTAAAAACCAAAACCGGTGATCAGACCGATCCACTTAATAAACCGGGTTTCAAACAGGGACTGGTTTGGTCTAAATGAACCGGTCTTTAAAAAAATACATGAAATAATTAGTTTTTAATAAAAAAAAGCTATTTTTAAGATTTAAAACCATGATTCCAAACCAATAGAAACAAAATATGCAAGGTTTGCTCATCTATATACCATGTAAAGGTGAATATATCAAAATGGCATAGAGTGCAATACATATCCGCAACAAAATACATAATTAATGAGGCTCTAAATGGCCTCTAGAGTCTGAAAACAATGCTCTAAGCTTATGGGGTTACTGACCTACCACAAGTCTACATATCAGTGATCAACGATCACTTCTCATCATGATCAAACTCATCACCACTACTAGACAAGAGATTATCAACATGAGCTTAATAAATAATATGGCTCAAAGTTTGAGGACTCCTAAAACTCTACAACTTTAGTATTATTAGCAAAAATAGACATCAAAACTACAAATCATTGATCAACATGGTCACTCATGAAACTCATCATTGATTCAACGCTACTAGAAATACATAAGCATCATTAACAAGAGATACATAAACATCATCTAGCTCAAAGTCTTCAAACTTGGATTGCTCAACCTTATAACATGATAGAAATTGAAAAGTTTTAACATGCCTAACTAATGATTTTGGTTTGAGTGAAGGGTTCATCTCCTCAACCTTATAATGTGGTAGAAAAAGATTAGCATGCCTAACTAGTTGTTTTTCCTTTAAGTGAAGGTTGCATTCTTGTTAAGGCCATAGTAGAGGAGTTCAACAATCAATACCGCCAACATCAACAAAGTTCAACAATCAATGCCACTAACATCAAGGTTCTTAAAGGGCTTCATGCTCTTGATCAAATGCCAATCTCATATCCTCACACATGATCGAATCAAATGGAAACATTGCAAACCCCAAAACCATGAAATCCTGAAAACCATCAAGTCTGCTAAATTTTGAGTGAAATCTAAAATTCTAGTTTCTCCGTATGAATTCCAATGAGGTTGAAACTACTCTCAAACATCCCGAGTCATTTCATGGTAATGTTAAAAATTTAAGTAAAAGGATGAAAATGAAAATTAAAGGAAATGTCACTTTTACTTCAAGAATTTAACTTTATCATTAATTGCCAACTTTGCTAGGGTTGAGATGTGTCAGGAAAATGAGAGGGCAGACACTTTTTTTTGGAGGGACTTTTTTTGGAGGAAAACAACCCCAAAGTTTCCTCAAAACAGCTTCAAAACTCACAAAATGGCATTATGTGGGGTTTATAGCTACCTTGGCAATAAACCGGCTGGTTAATGATGGAATCAGCCGGTTTGACCATAAATCGGTTGGTTCCGTCCTAAATCGATTGGTTCCGTCCTAAATTAGCCGGTTAGGACCGATTATTCTAATTTTTTTTGTGAAGGGAGTTTTGACCCGGTCGGTTTTTAAAACACTGGGTGGAACTTGGAGACAACAATTCTTATGCAATCAAAGGCATTGAGAAAACATTCACTGAGCTAGAATTAGGTGAAAACATTCATCTTAGCAACATATTAAATGTACCAGGTTTGAAAAAGAATTTGGTTTCTATTTCATGCTTGGAAATTAAAGGAGATAGAGTAGCATTTGTTGATGGCAAAGTTCTTATTTGGCCCAAAGACTTCGTTATAGATTCCCCTAGAGTAATTGGAGTTCGTGAAGGAAGATTGTATAGACTTTTGAAAAAACTTGCTCAAGCATTAGTACATAATAACATTAATCCATGTGAGCTTTAGCATAGAAAATATGCACATCTTCGCTATAAAGCTTTTCCTGCTTTAAAACAAATGGTTTCAGGTGTTCCAAATTTATAGGTAGAACACAAACAGGTATGTAAAGGATGTTTGTTTGGGAAGAATGCCAAGAAGTCTTTTCCAAGCAACGAAAATATATCTAAGAAAATTCTAGATCTAATCTATTCTGATGCATGTGACCTAATGCTAGTGAAATTTCTTGGAGGCTCTTTGTACTATGTAACCGTTATTAATGATTTCTATTGCACAAGGTTGCTTGGGAGCGGAAGCGGGGAGCGACATTTTCAAAAGCTCCCAGTTCGAGAGCGAATCTTTATAAAATATATATTTTTATACATTTGATGCATATATGTCAACAAAAGCATGTAGAATGATGAATTAGATATAAAAACCATAAACACAGATTGAACCATATAACATTAATCATCTAGAAGTTATAATCTTCGTCAACCACGTCCACAAGTTAGTAACATACAATATATCGAGTCTCATGATTCATCAATCTTAAAGTATCAAGCTTTGAAAATTCGATATATAACATTTATAATCATTGATTAAAAAGTTGTAACCATTACCATTACCAAGTAAGCAAACGATAACAAAGAATATCGAACATAAAATGAAATGTTTCAACTTACAACTTTCACGAAGCATCATATTCATAATTCATTACCAATGAGTCATAATTGCCAATTTCAAACTTCAAACTTAAATTGTCACATATTGTTTACAAAAAATATCATAATAAATATGAAGAAGTCAATAGTGATAAAAACTACTAGAAACTAGAAAAGACAAGTAAATCTATTATCTATTGCTAATGCTTGGCCCTCTTGCTGCCACGAGAAAGGTCTAATTTATGAGAAAACATGTAGGATGATGAATTAGTTATAAAAAACATAAAAACATGGATTAAACCGTATAACATCAATCATATAGTAGTTACAGTCTTCATCAACTACAAGTCCACAAGTCACAAGTTTTGATTTATAAAGCATGTAAGGGTGCACATAACCAAAATAGCATCGAGTGCAATCCATCTCTGAACCGAAAATACATCAACAAATAGGCTCTAGATGGCCTCTAGCATCCAAAAAAATCATGCTACAACAAATACCTACATATAATCAAAATCCTTGCCTATATTAGGATCTTTGTCATACCTTCTAAGCATTAACATAAAATAGAAAACATGTAGCATGTAAAGTCAAGATTTTGTTTGAGTGATGGGTACATTTTTAGTAGGGTCATGATAGAGGAGTTTGACAACCAATGTCACTAACATCAAGGTACATAGAGGGATTGGTGCTCTTAATTAAATACAAGTTCCATACCCTAATACATGACAAAATCCAATGGAAACATTGTAATACCCCCAATCTTGAAATCCTACTTTCTCCATATGAAATCCAATGAGGTCGGAACCACTCTCAAACATCCTGAGTCATTTCATGGTAATATTTTTTTGAAAAAGTTGTGTTTGGAACGTGTTTGTTAATTTTTTTTTGCAAAAAAGCTAGGGAGCACGTTCTAGATGCACTCTTGAACACTTTGGGAGCCAATAGATCCTATTGTTGTTCGTAAGATCAAGAAGAGGCCAGCTTGGCTTAGATCTACTTTACAAGACGCAAAAGGACATGCAACACCATGTGGAGCCTTCAGGGAAAGCAAGAGACCGAAGAGTTATTATGGATATGCAACATTGATGACATATCTCATTGATTCTGAATCTTCCACCTTTGAAGAAGCAACTAGCCAACACGTTTGGAAGGATGCAATGCTAGAAGAATACTAGTCATGAAGAACGATGTATGGGAGATTGTGCCAAGTCTTGAAGGGAAGTCTGTGGTCACCTTCAAATTGGTATGCAAGATCAAGCATGTAGTGGATGACAGTGTTGACAAATACAAGGCAAGATTTGTGGCTAGAGGATTCTCCTAGAAATAGGGAGAAGACTATGATGAGACTTTTGCTCTAGTTGCCAGGTACATTACCATTAAATCTATTATTTCTATTGCTTTTTCAATGGGTTGGAATTTACATAAGATGGATGTAATGATTGCTTTCCTCAATGGTGTGATTGAGGAAGAAGTGTATATAGAACAACCTCATGGTTTTGAGGTTCATGGAAGAAAGTCTTGCGTTTGCATATTGAAGAAAGCCTTGTATGGACTTAAGCAAACACCTATAGCTTGATACTCTCGAATTGACAACTATCTTATAAGACTTAGTTTCTCCAAAAGTGATGTTGATCTAAACATGTATTTCAAGGTCAAGAAGAATGAACCTGTGATTCTATTGTTATATGTTGGTGACTTATTTTTGACAGGTGTGGAGCTTCTCATTATTTGTAGAACAACCTCATGGTTTTGAGGTTCATGGAAGAAAGTCTTGCGTTTGCATACTGAAGAAAGCCTTGTATGGACTTAAGCAAACACCTATAGCTTGATACTCTCGAATTGACAACTATCTTATAAGACTTAGTTTCTCCAAAAGTGATGTTGATCTAAACATGTATTTCAAGGTCAAGAAGAATGAACCTGTGATTCTATTGTTATATGTTGGTGACTTATTTTTGACAGGTGTGGAGCTTCTCATTATTTGAAGCAGAGGGAGTTGGCTTTTGAATTCATATGAAGGAATCTTGGGTTGATGCACTATTATTTGCTAAGTAACCGGATTCGTCATATAGCCTAGCGACCGGATCCTGGCGTGTCCGGTACGATCGCCAAAATTGAATCATAAACTTGGATTCTTCAAATCCTATTAGGATTTGTCAAATCCTAAACAAATCCCGATTTTGGCCAGCGTGTCACGATTCCAGGATTCGTTTCCCAGAAAAGTGACTGCGGCGGGGTAAAAAAGGCCGCATTTCTTCATTTCATTCACGTTGTTTATCATTTGGGTCTGCATTGTTTGAGCTGTTTGCAAGGAGAGAAGGGTTTGGAGCAAGGAGGTAGGGGAGTAGAGCATTCGGCGAGGAGATTCAAGCACTAGGTAAGTGCATTTCAACTCCATTTTTCTACATTTCTTATTCTATTACAGCAGTTTGTATATGATTTTTGGTTTACAAATTTGTGCATGTTTTGTTCATTTCTTTTACAGTATTCATGGCTCAATCAAAGG